>PVIU01000547.1:0-282163 GCA_004026605.1 Ondatra zibethicus | reverse complement strand
CAAACAAAAAAAAAAGAGCAGAGGGAGCAAAAGCATGGCCCCTTTCCTCCTTGCTCTCAGCTAGCTTTGTCTTCTCCTCTACTTCCAGATCCCTGTCTAGGGAATGGTGCTGCCCACAGTGGACTGGAACTTCCCATATCACTTAGAAGTCAAGGAAACTCCCCATAGATATGCCCACAGACTACTCTAATCTAAACGATTCATCATTAAGACTTTCTTCCCAGGTGACCCTAGGTTGGGCCACGTTGACAGTTAAACTGATGAACACAAAAACCTTTAAAAGTGAAAGATTTCCAGGCCCCAAAAGAAATAGCAGATTCTTTGCTTTATGTTTTGAAGCAAACTAAAGAAGTTGGTAGGTCATTCGAGTTCCTAAGATCTGAAGGTATTCTTAGGGACAGCATTGAAAGAGGCCTGTCTTAGTTAAGGTTTCTTTTGCTGTGAAGAGACACCATGGCCATGTGTGTCTCTTATAAAGGAAAACATTTAATTGTGGTAGCTGGCTTACAGTTAAGAGGTTTAGTTCATTATCATTATGGTGGGAAACATGGCAGCATGCAGGCAAACATGGTGCTGGAGAAGGAGCTGAGAGTTCTGCATCTTGACTCACAGGCAACAGGAGGAGGTCAGAGACACTGGGCATGACTTGAGCATATATAAGACCTCAAAGCCTGCCTCCACAGTGACACACTTCCTCCGATGAGGCCACGCCCACTCCAACACAGCCACATCTCCTAATAGTGCCACTCCCTTCAAGGGGCCTTTTTCTTTCAAACCACCACAGGGCCTAAGCCTCAACGAAAGGTCTTTGAGATTAGGAAAGTGTTCTAATTCCTTGAAGCCTTGAATCCTTTTTTGTGTAATGGGCATGTAGATAACACCTCAAGATCATGGAGGGGATCTAAGATAGAAGGGTGGGGATCAGTTCCTTGGGAGTCATTTGGGATCAGTACAGAATAGACAGAGAAGCTCTGATCATCTCTCTGCCTGACTTCACATTGACCTCAGGACAGTTTGTTAGTTACTTTTATCATGTTGTGACGGAATATTTGGCCAAAGAAGCTTGAGGAAAGAATGTTTGTTGTGGCTTCCAGTTTAAGTGTTCAGCCCATCATGTAGAAATCATGGCAGCAGGAACATGAACAGCCGGTCTCACCTCATGCACAATCAGGAAGCGGAGAGATGTGATGGTGTTCAGCTCACTTTCTCCTTCAGATTTAGCCCAGGACCTCAGCCCAGGGAATGGTGCCCCCCCTTTCAGTAGAGTCTTCCCACTTCGGTACACTCAGCCTAGAAACCCTCTCACAGACTTGTCTAGAGGCAGGTCTCATAGGTGATGCTAGATCCTGTCCAGTGGACAGTCAGTATTACCCATCACAGCCAGAGGAAGTAAATACACAGTTGCCCAGATTTTACAGATTTGGTACATTTCGTTCAGCAATTCCCATTTTAGTCATCTCTCACTAACTCTCAGATTTTGTTTATTCTAACAATTTCTGCAAAATATAAACTTTCCTGAAAGAATTGCCAGCTTCCACAGCATGTCCTGGAAGATACTACTAGGAAGAACAAAGTCATTGTGCCACTTTGTCTTTAATACACGAGAAATTTGTCAGATGTCTGCCTTTCTCACAGATATTCTTAAATATTATTCAGATTTGTACCACATACAAACTGTGATGGCATTTTTGCTAGACACCTGTTACTTTTCCGTTAGCAAGTAGTTTTTAACTATTTCACATTTGATATGAGCATTGTATAAATAAAGACATCCAAGTATACTACTCAGAGTTGGGTTCTCTTGTAAGGAACAGACTTGTAAAATAGTGATTGCTTACGTCAGCTAAAAGGCTATTTCTTTCTCATAAACAAGTTTCTAAGTAGTCGGTGCAGAGCTGATATTGTCTGACTTCTCTCATTTTCCCATGAGATGGAGCCCCACTCTCCCATGTGTGATGAATGGTCCAGAATAGCTACTCTAGCTCCAGCCCCTGTAGTCACATTCCAGCCATCAGAAGAGAAGGAATGAGTCGCTTGTACAGTGTAAAGCATGTCTACCAGCTGTTTAAAGAGAAAACACAACCTTTACTTGTATTTACTTATGGGCTGTCTACATGTGTGCATTTGTGCACACTACGGCATGAATATGCAAGTCAGAGGTTCTCTCCTTCTACATTGTGGGTACCAGCTTGACAGTTACCCATTAGCCATCCCACTTGCCCCCAGCTGTCTTGCACGATGACATCTAGAAGCTTCCATAAGTCATAACACATCTCCTTGAAAGGACTTTACACAGAGACACACCTATGAAAACTGGTAAATAGGTCTTTGCTGTAGGTAGCTGTCGAGGACAGCTGGCTGTCCTTTAATGTGGAAGAAGACGAGAACCAGATAGTGAATAAACCCAAATTCCTGCCACGGTGTGCCTAGATACCTTTCTCTTTCGAACTGTTTGATTTCACAGCTGTTTCCTACTTATTGAAAACTCTGTGCTCAGTTTATTCCACAGCAAAAGGGGGAAGGGGAGCCTTTGCAGCCCTGTGCATAGGTCTGGAAACACTTCTTCTTGTCTCTTTAATGGTGCCTCAGGGGCCTGGGACAGTACAGAGAACTCAGGGTCCTTTAGGTCAGCCACCGAAAACTAGCTGCATAAATCCAAATAATAGGTGGTAAACACATCCCTCCACTGTAGTGCAGGTGGGTTGCCAGGCACACAGAGACGAGCTACCCCTGGACAGTGTACACCAGGGATTTCATCAAGGAGGAAGTCATGCTGGGGTTTCTGGGAGTCCACGGGGTCATATCTGCCAAATACATGCCTCCTGGTTCTTACAGGACTCTAAAATTGTTTCAAAAAGACAAAGATTCTCTTCACTAATGAGCATAACAGGACTGTGGCTATAGCTCACTGGTGGAGAGCTAACCTCTTGTACACTGCTTCGTATCCCCAGTAATGCATAAACCTTAGTCCCTGGCACAGGATTTGTAATCCCAGTATGCAGGAGAGGGGGCAAGAAAATTGTAAGTTAGAGGCAGTTCTTGAGGCTTGAGTTCAGCTTCAGCTACATGAGACATCTCAAAAAATTTTTTTTTGGAAATAAATGCAACCCACATGCAAATGACAAAAATTAATTCCAAAGACAGATGTACTTGGCAGAGGTTATATGACAAAAATTGGCAGTGATTTCTCTCTCTCCTTTTTGTCTCTCTCTCTCAAACACACGCATACACATACCCTTGCAGGATCTTATAGGTGAATGATGTTTTTATTTTTTACATTTTTAAGTTACACATGTGGTGTGTGTGTGTGTGTGTGTGTGTGTGTGTGTGTGTGTAAGTGCAGTGTTCTCAGAGTCCAGAAGACAATGAATCTCTTGCAGCTAGAGTTACAGAAGAGTTGTTAGCTGACCAGCCTGGGTGCTGGGAACTGAAATGCAGTCCTCTGGAAGAGCACACGCACTTAACTGCTAAGCCATCTCTACAGCCCTGAGCGATTCAGCTTTAGGATGCGTCATCTCTTTTGACACACAAAAGCCTCTCTCCCGTGGCTTCTGTTCTTTTGAAGTCTATCCCAAACCAACATTTTTCCATGGGGCAAGAATGGCCCAGACCAACAACATGGACAGGAAGCCAAGGATTTTGTTCCTATTTTCTGCCACATGTTCACATACTCTACTGATCAAGAACTCAGTTTCTCGGATGAGCCTCCCTTGGTAAAGTGCTTGTCTTCTTGCACAAATGCGAGAAGAGAACCTGGGTTCAATTCCCAGAATCCACAGAGAAAAGCTGGCCATAGTGGTGCACAGCTGATCTGAGGAAGCAGGGACAAAACTGGTCCCTGGGCCTTACTGGCTCGTCAGCATAGCTTAAACAGCAAGGTCCAGGTTTCAGTGAGAGCCAGTCTCAAAGTACGAAAGAAAGGTACAGCACCCGAAGAATGGCTCCAAAGGTGTCCCCGCCATACGCATATATATGTGCATCTGTAGACACACATGTATCTGTACACACATGAACTCGCACACATGCACAGAACCTGTTCTCCTTTTGATCAGTAGCACTAAAGTGACAATGTTAGCAGTTCCCACTGACATTTGTACTGCCAAGTCACAGCGCAAATAATGTCAATAACCACTTTGTACGTTTTATCATCAGCAAGTCAATCACATTACTGACTATATAACTCTTCTAGCATCTCCAACAATATCTTTCCATTAATACCAAATTTGGAAGACATCAAATTTTCCTGGAGTTAATTTTCCTCCCCATAGACAATCTTGGCTTACCTTGTGCTTGTAAAGAATCCAGATACTTGCATGGTGTTTTTCTTCCACAGCGTACAGGGAGGCTGGCATATGATATATTCCAGTTTGCGGGTAATTCATATAGAATGACAAATACAAAATACACAATTTTGTGGCTTGTAGAGCCTCATGCTCCCGCATATTTCGCTGTCAGGGAGGTGCCATTTGACCATCTGTGTCCCCTTCTAAGGCAATGGCCTTTGTAGATCTGGTTACTAAAAAGGCCCTGGGTACATTTACAAGCATCCACATATATTCAGTATTTAAAATACACCTTTTAAGTCCTTTTTAATTTTGTTCAGTGTGCAACCATGTGTAGGACTAGAAAGACACTTTGTTAACAATTGGAATTGCTACAAAGTGGCAGAGGCTGTATATGGTCTTAGCCCTACTTTGTTAGCATTGTGCCCACTTGTTAGCATTCTGGCTCCTTCCACATATATCCGTAGGAGTGAGTATGCAATGAAAGCCACCACAGAGGCTGAAATCCAAGGCTGCTTGTGTTGGTTGGTTTCATCTGTCATCATGGCCCAACCTGGGAGGAGAATTATCTAGATTAGGGTGAGTGGGCATATGGGGGGACATTGTTTTAGTTATTGGTTGATGTAGGAAGACCCAGCATACTGTGGATAGCCCATTCCCCTAGGCTGAGCCCTGACATGGGTAAGAGTGAAGGAAGGTAACTGAGTTATCAGTAGCAGCAGGCAGATGGGCTGGATGCCTCATCTCTCCCTGAATTTGAGTGTAGACATGATGTGGCCAGCTGTCTCAAGCTCTTTCCCCACAATAATGCACTGGAATCTGGCATTGTAAGTTAAATAAACCCTTGTCTCCTCTAGGTAGCCTTGCATCAGAATATTTTATCACAGCAACAGAAATAAAACCACAACAGCTAATTATCGTCTCAGAGAATGAAACAAAAGATCAAGATAGCCAGTGAACATTAAGAAAAATCTAGAAATGTTGTCGTGTTCCCTAGCAAAAGCATTCAGGGCCTGCTATATGTTGAGTCACACTATAAATTAGGAAGCAAGGTGTCTCAGAATGGGATCTTACTTTGAACCTTATTTCATAACTAGCTATCAACTAGTTTTATAATAGCTACATTTACTGTAACTGCATAAACTGTTCCGCCATCCCATGGATTAAGAACGGCTTAATCTGGTCCTCGGGAGATGGATCAGTGTGTGCCTCTACAAGCATGCAGACCTGAATTTGATTCCCAAAACCCATGTAAAAAGCCAAGTGTGGTGGCATACCCTTGCAATCCCAGCACTGGAGGGATGAGAGCTGGAGATGGGTGGATCCCTGGGGCTGCTAGGTCAGCCATCCGAACGTACTCGGCGAATTCCAGGCCATCAAGAGATCCTCTCTCAGACTAAAATGTGGAACACAGCCGAGGAATGACACCCACAGCTTTCCTCTGCTCTCCACACGTGGACGCAGGAGCAGCACACACACAAACACACTCACAGTGGCTTAACATCAGGGCTTTGTGTTGAAGTGTGGTTGTTCCATTAGCCACACAGAAGTCATTGCTTCCTCTTATCCTGACTCAGGCACACATTCATACTACCTGCCTGGCCTTTTAGGTGCCTGATGTTAAGACTGCTCGTTAATCTGTGTCTTTCCATGGAAGGACAGTTCCCTGTATAGAAGCTTTGGAAACCTTAACTGAGAAGGGGACATCAATGAAAGCCCCCAAGGAGTGCGGTGACTAAAAGAGCTTGGTGGGCCTGAGCCAAAGAGCGAGTGACACATCTGAGCTATTGAAAGCTCAAGTTCACAGATGTGGTGCCTCAGTTTACAGATGTGGAAACCAAAAACTCTTTTTGCATAATTCAGTTTCTCTCTCCTCTCTCATATCTTGTTTTTGTTGAGGGAGGGTGTCTCTCACTGGCTAGGCTGGCTGCCCGGAAGGCCCCAGAAATCTGCCTGCCTCCACTTTTACAATGCTGGGGTCACAGGCACTTGCCGCCATGCCTCTCCTTTTTACACAGGTGCTGGAGATGATACTTGGGTCCTTAGGGTTGCATGACAAGTACTTCACTAAATGAGCCATTTCCTTGTCCCCTTTTCCATTTTCTATCTGAAGAAACACGCATCTGTTTTGAGCAGAGTACTCCCTTAAGTCCGACTTAAGGAAACTGAGAGGAGACAGATGGTCCAGCCTTTGCCACTAGTGACAATGCCAGGTTCTGGCCTGTGAACACTGCAGAGCCGTTTCTCTCCAACAGCCTTGCCAGGGAGCTGTTCTCAGTCTTGGTATCAGGGCTCTGTAACCGACAGAGTCTAAACAGCTGCTCTGCTACCCAGCTGCGATACTAATATATCACCTAGTCCTTTATGCCAATTGGCTTCCAATCCTGAGCACAGAGCAAGCAGACAGACAGCTGCCACCTTCTGCCCAGACAGCCCAGAAGCAGTCAAGGAGGGTTATTTTGCCGTCTCGGTTCCCTCGTGTTGTCTTTCTGTGTGTGCACATGGGCACACGTGTGTTCTATTAAGCTTGGAGGTTAACAGAAAAGGACACCAATGGCTGTGATGTTCAGTCTTGAATCACCTACTATGCAAAGCTCTGGGCAAGTCTGAGGGAGTTTTTACGTCGGTTTAATTGAAGAGAGGCATTATAATCTAAATGTGGACAGCAGCATTCCATGATCTGGGATCCAGGACAGAATAAAATGGAGAAGGTTAGCTGAGCACCAGCCTTCATCTCTCTCTGCTCCCTGGCTGTGCATGCAGTGTGACCCGCTGCCCCAGCCTCCTGTCACCATGCCTTCCCACCCTCAAACTGTGAGCCAGAATAAATTCTGATTTCCCTAAGTTGCTTCTTGTCAGGTGTATTTTCCAGCAATTTAAGTAACTAACACAGTAGCCACCCACAGGTTCTGTGAGCATTATAAAAACATTAAAGACCACACAGGCAGCTCTTTCCTGTCACAGACATCCAGAGCCGCTCAGTTGCTGTCAGTGACCATCAGACTGATATCTTGTCCTACACCTCCTCCTCCCTTCCACGTGCTGAGCTGGACAAGCCAATGGTTATCAATCAAACTGTCCCCAGGCTCCACATCTGTGTCCTACTAATTAACCCTGACTGTTCTTTGAAGTGACCATTGAAATTCAGATGTTTGTATAAAAACTCTCTTGTAGAAGCTGGAGAGGTGGCTCCCTGGATAAAGACACTCCCTGCCAAGCCTGATGACCTGAGTTTATTATTTTCTCCTCTGGGTGGGAGGAGAGAATCGACTCCCATGAATTTTCCTCTAACCCACACACATACACTGTATACACATCCCTCCTAAAATCAATGAAAACAAAATAAACTCAGCAGAAGACATCTTCGTTTCCATTATCTTACCACCTGAAGACCTGCCTGGTTTTGCCCTTGTGCTACTGGGCAGTTTCACTGCTGTGGTCTCAGGTCCCATTTCTCCTTACAAACCCACGCCTCTCTGTTTGCATTTCCCTTTACCTACTGCAAGTCAGAATGCATGTGTTTTCCCAGCCAATGGGCACTATTAATATTTATCTACCCCACAGTCAGGTTTTATTAATTACTTAATTAGTAGTAGTGAAAACAATTAGTGTTGGGAGCTGAGTGTTATGTGCATGCTGACAACAGAAATTAGCATAGGCGATAAGCAAGGGTTCAATGCTTTAAAAAATGGTGGTGCTCCCACAGACAGAATACACACTTCTGCTTCTTGCCTCTGCATTGTCTTCCTATAGTCCGCATTCCAAGCATGCATCTGTGGACATGGGTCAGCTAAATTCTGTGCATGGGTTTCACACATTTAACTAGAAAAGGTGAAAAGAGAATGCAGTGTGCAGGGAGCCATACTCTGAAAGATTTCTTTGCTCCACCCCCTTTCACAGAGCCAGTGCTGCAGAGCATGGTAGAGCATGCTCACACTCATACTCAGCCACAGCCGTCCTACAGCTCTTGTGTGCAAAGCAGGTTGATACAGGACAGGCTTCCCATAGCTATCATGTCAGCCCAGTATTTCCAAACTGTGTGAGCTGCATGTGTCCCAAGGTAGTTGCAAACACTGAAAAACTCATATCACAACATGAGAAGGTTAGAGCTGGAGAGATGGCGAAGTGCTTGCTTCTCAAGTATGTGCAGATATGTTCACATGCCCAGAACCCATGTAAAGCTGGACAAGGAGATGGAAGGTTCAGAGAAGAGAACTCCCAGAAGTTCCAAGGCCACTTAAGGTCAGCAGCAAGCAATGAAATCCTGCCTCAAAGAAAGTGGAAAGTGAGGACCAACAACCCAGGTTGTCCTCTGACGTCCACACATACTGTAGCATGCACGCATCCACACATACTCATTACATACATACACACCTATCTCACCTCCATGCATACATCATGAGATAAAGTATCACGTTCAGTGAGACACCTTATCTCAAAGGAGTAAGTTAAATAGTTATAGAGCAGGGCACCTTTTGTCCTGTTTGGTCCTCCACACACATACATGCTCACACAGCCACACACACACAAATACATAATCGAAGTTGATGGTACCTAAGGAACAACACTCAAGGTGTTGATATACAAGTTGATATACATGTTGATCATACATGTGCTTGTATATCTGCATATATATATATAGTTGCATATACATGGAAGCACATGCACACACACACACACATACACCCCTCCATTCAAAGTTACCACTTCCCACTAAATGCATCAATGACTTTATGAGTCACAATGCTGAGATTCTCGACTCATTTCCCTAAATGACACCAGAAGGTTCCATCTAAAGTGCTAGTTCCTTTAGTTCATCAGTTCTTTATTTGTTGTAAATATATTGTTGTCTTTGTGGTTTGTGCTTTATGATTGCTTTTATGAAGACAGCGAAAAAACATAATACATGGGTAGAAGCATAAATTGACTTTATATTACTAAGATTTGCTGCCTTCAAAAATAGCAGACTGCATTAATGCATTTCTGATTTCAAGGTGCTTTATTTATTTATTTTTGTACAATTGGGCCTCCCTGAACCTAGCAATTCCATCAGACAATAGTCTGTGGAAGAAAATGTTTTTCATGACTTATTTTTCTGGGTGCTCTGAAGAACAGAATGGTATTTTCCCCCTATGTGTCTGAGGTGTCATATGAAATATGACTGTGATATGCAAAGACATCTGTCAGTCAAACTTCCTCTCCCTCTTCACTGTTTGTCATAGGACCTGAGGGAGGAGTGTGTAAAGTTGAAAACCAGAGTGTTTGACTTGGAACAACAGAACCGGGCGCTCAGCATCCTGTTCCAGCAGCGCGTCAGACCAGCTTCTGATGTGCTTCTCCAGGTATGTGCTTGTGTGGAAAATGGCCTTTGCTGCCGACATGCTCTTGACAGGAACTTGCTTGCATTCAAAGCTTGCCAGCCTCCCCAAGGGTAAGGCGCATTGCACCAAAATCCCAAAGCCTCGCTAGCTCAGGTGGTGTCATTAAAATGGAGTGTCTCTCAAATCCTCAACTTCTGGAAGTTGCATTCTTACAAAGAACAGCTCCACCGAGACGAGTTCACAGGCAAAGGGAAGATCAGACAGTGTCGCCTGGGCTGGAAAGATGCCACAGACACAGTTAAGCGCTTGCATTGCAAGCATAAGGACTTGAGTTTAATCCCCAGAATCTACATTTTAAAAGCCAGGTGTGCTGGCATGTGGTTCAAATTTCAGTGGGAGAGGAGGAGAGAGCTGAATCTTTGCACAGCCAGTTAAGCTAAATTGGTGAGTCCCGGGTGAAAATGAGAGACCATGTTTCTAAAAAAACGAGAACAGTGTCCTAAGGCACAAAACCTCAGGCTGGCCTCTACACCCAAGTGCACATGTACACACACACATCCTCACATGCATAGGTACACACTCACACAGAGGGCCCAGAACATATTCTCTGATAAGCTGAGTGGAACCATGGCATAGAGTTGAGAAATGATGGCTTTGGGGAGCATCTTTATTCCCCGTGCATTCTGCGAGAAGTGCGGATGTTTCCCAAAATGCTGAAGCACGCATCTTTACTTCAAGCTCACTATTAATACAAATTGCGTCTGGGATTCGAGCAACCTGGTGTTGTGTGTGCAGCATCGCTCCTCTCACCTCACTTCCTGGAGAGAAATGCCACATGGCAGGGAATATAGGAATTGGCACAGGACACTAAGGGGTTGACCTTTTTGCTCTTCCCACCCTTCTACTCCTGTTAACACACACATTTACTCAGCTGGCTCCCATGAACTCTGCTCAGAGCTTTTCTGGCCTGTGCTGTCAAAGACTGAGGGGTGGTTTCACAGGGGCATCTACATTTTGTGAGATTTGACTCACGAGTTGCTTGGTCTGATTGTCTGAGATTGAAGGTGACTGGGAACCTTTTGATCATTGAGATGGTACTGTCCAGCACCAGAGCCACTGTCTGTGGAGGACTATTTAAATTCCTACTTGAAATGTTACAATAAACACTGGGGAGATGGTTCAGGGTATAAAGCACTTGTTTGCAAGCATGGGGAACTGTCCTCGGAACCCCCATAAAAATAAAATACAAATGGTTGTGGGACACGTTTGTAATTCCAGCATGAGGAAGATTAAAAATAGGGAAGAACCTGGACCTCACTGACCAATCAACATAGTGAGTTACTCACCATGCGGGCCAGGGAAGAGACCTGGTCTCAGAAAGGTGGGTGGTAGCCCGAGGACTGGGGTGGGGGGGTCTACGCGCACACATGTGCACACGCACTTACGCCCTGGGAACATACACAAATTACATTAAGCTAAAGTTAGCTTCCCATGCTCCAAATCCTTGGGTGGCTAATCTGTAAGACACTATATTGGGCATTGTCTAAGTAGAATTCCATCATCCTAGGGGATTCTCCTCGAAATATTTTCTCAGCGATTGAGTTCCTCATCCATCCTCTGAATTTTGGCATAAATATCTTAGTATGCCTCTGAGGAATTATGGGAAGTTGCAGTTCACAGAAGGAAACAGAGTTAGTAAAACAGTATCAATAGTTACACCCACCCCAAATTGAAAAAAAAAAAAAGAGTGCTTTGAAGAAGCTCTCTTATAAAGTAGATCTCATCGCAGAAATTAATTTCCTCTCTGCTTTATCTGTTGGAACATAATTTATAATTGATGACTCAAAAGTTGTTGGCAGGCCACGGGGAGAAATTGTGTCTCCATTTTGTTTCCTGGACCTGACCACCATCAGCGTTTGTCATCGGGGATCTTGAAAAGCTCCATTTCTTTTGTGGTTTTGCAATCAAGATCCAGAATTGTAATTACCTTTAACAGCTGTTGCCTGCTCATGAATTTTTCTGTTTTGCTTGTTCTAACTCAAGGCTCTTCTGGAACAGTGTTTAAGGATCCGCAGTCCCTGTTTATAAATACTGAGAGTTTATTTATAGAGTAAACACAAGTGCTGAAGACAGTGACTGCAGCATTTCCATCGGCTGTCACAAAATTCTGACGTGCATATTTAAGTGACAGGACAGATGATCCGGCTGTTCACAGGTCTATTTATTGGGTATTTTTAGTTATCAAAGTTTATATGTTTCACCAAAAAATTTCAATTCCACGAGCCATTCTACTATAAGTAATTCTTGCTAAAGGTAGACCGCGTCGTTGTTTGCTTTTCTATTGTTGTGGTAAAGAGCATGTCCAAAAATCAGCTTGGGAATGAAAGGGTTCATTTCAGCCCTCAGTTGCAGTGCACCTTCAAGGGAAGTCAGAACAGAAACTCAAGGCAGGAACTTGGAAGCAGGAGATGAAGGCAAGGCCATGAGGAACCTTGTTTGCTCCTTGCTTCTCATGGCTTGCTCATCTTTCTTATAGCACCCAGGACCACCAGCCCACAGTGAGGTCAGCCCTCCTACATCATCAGTCATTAATCACGACAGTACCCCACAGATTTGCCTAGGGACCAGCCAAGCTTGTAGAAGCATTTTCTTAATTATGATTCCTTCTTCCCAGGCGTGTCTAGGTTTATGTCAAGTTGACAAAACCCAGCCATCACAAGCTGTTAAGAGACCCATGAAGAACAATGATAGACTATAATGAGTACTGAAATGATTAATGTTAAATTGTCAACTGGTTAGAATCTAGAATTAGGTGGGAACAGAGACTCAAGGAGGGACTATCTAGACCAGGTTGGCCTATGGGTATGTCTGTAGTGGATTGTCCTGATTGCCTTAATTAATGTGGGAAGACACAGACCACTGTGGGCAGCACCATTCCATCGGTCTGGTCCTTAGCCTTTATATGAGAGTCTAGCTGAGTACAGAGCCTGCATCCATTCATCATTCTCCACTATGGATGCAATAGGACTAGATGCTTCACGTTCCTCACTCAACTTCCCCACAATAGTGGACAGTGGCCTGGAATTATCGGCAGAATAAACTCATTCTCCCCTAGATTGCTTTCTGTCAAGATAGTTTACAGCGGCAACAGAGAAGAAACCAAAACACCTGCTGTCTACCACTGTCATAGTCGCACTCAGGAAGGAGCGGGATTGTGGTTGGTACAGTCATTATTTCACTCACAAACTTGGTAGTCTGATGTTGCTTTGGGGATTAAGTGAGAACAAGTACTCACCATGGAGATAAAAGAAAAACTGCCTGCGTTTGCTTTTCACCTACTGACACTTGGTAATTTTTTGTCGAACGGGAGAATGAATGTGTGGTGAATGCACCCTGAGAGTTGGCAGGGTGATTTGCATAAACAGAAGGGAACTTTGTGCTCTCCCCTTTCTGAAGTTTTCTCATTTCATATGGATGCCTGAGATCCTTTGTGGCTGTGCAGAGTATGTCCATCCAGGCTGTGAAAGTGACTGTGACTGAGAAATTCCCGGTGGGGCACAACAAACTGTATGCACCCGACCACAAAAACTACAGACCCTATAGCTGCTCCCTGTGGACTCTGGAGGAAGTCCTCTGCGTGGATATCAGTTTGTCTTCTTGATGTTTTAGAAAACTGTTTACGTTTTCCTCTGTGGAAGAAAGCTCAAAGATTCTTAACCATTTGAAGTAGCCACCTAAACAGCAATATAAAAAGATGATTAGAATCGTGGTGACTTAGTTAAATAAATTATAAGTAACAGGAAAAGATATTTGTAAGTCACAGTCGATTTTGAAAAAATAAGGCTGTATATAAGAATTAGCTGACAGGTTCTAGTAACTTAGAAATAGAGCAGGAAACCAGGCACAGAGGTGCCTGCCTTTAGTCACAGCAGTCGGGAGGCTGAGGCAGGATAATCTTTGATACCATGATATCAGGGCATCTTAGGCAGCATAGTGACACCCAGTGTCACAAACAAAACAAAACAGCACCAACCACTGAAAACAGCTCTGTGCACTGTCAAGGCCCATGAAGATGAACCTAAAAATTATAATGTTGCGCTTGATGGTGAACTGCCTCCTGATTCCAGGGTGTGCAGTGATGTCTCTGGGAGTAGAGGTGGTAGTAAATGAGGTTCCATTCAGGTAAGAATGCAAACTAAATTCTAAAGAACCAAAAATCTAGCATAGAAAATAAAATCCCAAAGTTGCTGTCTCAGGGACTGGAATATCAATGAATCCTGTCTAAATATGTAAATAGCCAAAGCTAGATATTTCAGTGGTTACTGTTTCTTCTTCTAAGTCACACTGAATGCTGTCTACTTCATAACTGCATTTTTAACCAATTGGATTAAAAGTTCACCTAAAATGAGTTATTTCAGTAACTTGTTTTGTGTATAGAGTACATATCATGGTAATTATGGAATCCCAGACTTAATAATGCGGAACTGGCAAGATGGCATAGCCTGACAACCTGGCTTTAATGCCTAGAACCCACATGGTAGGAAAGAGAATTGATTTCCCAAGTTGTTCTCTGACCTCTCTGTATTACATCCTATGACAGACATGCCCCTCCAAAGGTCTTAAAAATTAATATTGTAATTTTATATAAACTGTATTATCCAGTGGACTATGGTGGGTATCAGTGGATTATTTCTCTACACCAGATCCAAGTGTTTGCAACTCCTCTACAAAGGTAAATAGCACCAGAGGGCTTAGGATAATATTAAATATTGTTGTCTAACTATAACACAATTACAGGCAGTAGTGAACTGTATTACATGGAGGGAATTCTGTATGTGAACTGCTCTTTAAATGTTTGTCACTTTCCTCATTTGTTTGGTTGTTTGTCTATTAAGGAATGCAGTATTGACTCAGGAGCTGTATGCATGGAACAAGCATTCTCCTGCTGAGCTACATTTCAGACCCTCAGACGGTTTTAAAGGAAGACTCCAGCACTATTACCTCTAGGCAAGAACCCATATTTGGCTCTAACAAAATCTGCCAGACAGACATGCAGAGATCACCATGTTACATTATGTGCTGCAAAATTTAGAGCCTTGATCAGTCTGATCTCTTAAAATCCTATGAGAGAAGACCCAGCATTGCCTTCATCGTGCAAGTGGCGATACAGGCAGGCAGAGGCTAGGTCACACAGCTGTCATTAATGGGCTAGAATTCAATGTAAAATGTTACTGAAATCCATGTTATCACTACCCAGCTTGGCCTCCATTTGGCTCTCTCTAGTTAGGGAATTTCTGAATACATAAAAGAAGTGTGTGTGTGTGTGTGTGTGTGTGTGTGTGTGTGTGTGTGTGTGTGTGTGTGTGTGTCAACATGCATGCATGGCAGCCAAAGGGTAATCTCAGCTGTCTTTATCCAGCTTCTTTTTTAAAACAAGGTCTCTCCTTGCCCTGGAACTCAACAAGTATAGTCGATGAGCCCTCTCTTGAGCAAGAAAGAGTCTACAGAAGAAGCAGGAAAGGCCCCAGAGTTTAGAGCACCTCCTGACTCCACTCTGCCCACATCAGTTTTCTTTATGAGTTTCTGGAATCGATCATCTCGGTCCCTTGGCTGCTTGAATGCCTGCTACAGAGGCAGCTTCCACCCTGCCCTGATACTCTGATATCTAATTTAAAAGGATCCTCAGGATGATGGGGGGCACAGCTTCCTGGCAGTTTGGAGATGCTGAGACGGCGGTGTAGCTGCTGGCAGTGAATCTGCCGTTCAGTGTCATCAGAGGGCCTTGGTGGTGCCATTATGAGTGCCAGTCAGATGTGAAAACATACGGAGAGTGTCCATCAGGGATGCTCTCTTACACACTCAGCACCGGAAGGATATTTAAACTTGTCAGAGGACTAAAAATGGCCTCTCTGTGAGATAAGGGACACTGAAAGATCACACAGCTCCTGCAGGGTCAAACTTTCAATGACAAGATGACAGCTTGGATCAAGAGAGAACCAGTAGAGACAGGAGAAGGGATCTTCAGGGTTAGGGTAGAAAGTGATTTCCCCCCTTCATACTACAGACAAGACTCTTAATAGAACCGTTTCACCCTTGATAGTGTCATTTTCATTTTCTTCCACTGCCCCCACCCCGGGCCAGAAATACTTCCACCCTATGGAGAATATGGTAGATTTTCCATCTCCAGTACCTTTCTGTTTACTGTTTCTTTGGTCACAATGCTACATCATCCCAGCCCATTCCAACCAGGTCACCCCTCTTTGTCCTCTTGAACCACAAACATCAATACCTTGTTAATTTTATGATCTGCATAGACACCAAATTAGATAGTAAAGTGTCAAATCTCAGTATCATTTCAACAAAACATTTTATAAAGTAGCAGTGATTCAGTGTTGGATTACAACTTTATGGTCTTGGTAGAAAAATTAACCCATCTCAAAACTGAAAAAAAATGTATGTATAGTTCATATAGGAGAAAAGCCCAGGGACCAAATGAAAGAATATCTACCCAGATAACAGTTTTGAAAATTTTAATTTACATTTTAATGTACTTAGCATAAATCAATTTAGAAATTTTCTGAACATTTTAAAATATTAACAAATTAATCACACATTAAATTAAAGATACTAGGTTCTCTCTATTTTATTTAAACAATATTAGCCATTTTCTGTTGCAGGGTAAACTCAACCAGATCCTCTAGCTAATGATTTGTACAGATAACATCTTCTGTAATTTCTACTAGGAAATGAAGTTTAAAATAAGATGATATAACAAGGACTAGAGAGATGTATTGACAATTATATACTGTACTGGGCTTTTTCTTTTGGGCCACCAACCAACTTCCAAGTCATTACAGGGAGACTTCTCATTAGTTCTGAACGCTTAGCCTAGCTTGGGCACATTTCTGGCTAGCTCTTTTAACTTAACCTGCTTCTCTTTATTTACCTTGTGCCTCAGGGCTTTTTACCTTTCTTTCTTCCGTATATCTGACTTTCACTGCTTCTCTAGATCTGCCTGGCTTCCTGATCCAGGCGTCTCCCCCATGCTTTTTTCCTTCTCTTGTTCTTCCACTGGTCTCCTTCTTCTTGAGCCTAGCTTTCTCCTCCTGTTTATTCTCTGCCTGCCAGCCCTGTCTATCCTTTCTCTGCCTAGCTGTTGGCCATTGAGTTCTTTATTAGACCAATCAAGTGCTTAAGCAGGCAAGGTGAAACAGATGTAACACATCTTTACATAATTAAACACACATCCTTACATTGTTAAACAAATGCACATAAGCAAAAGTAACACACCTTTACACAGTTAAAGTTATATCCTGCAACATAAACAAATGTAATACATCTTTGCCTAGCTAAAATAATATTCTATATCAATGTACCGCTCTTGCTGAGGATGCATGTATAGTTTCCAGCACTCTCATTGGGTAACTTGCAACCTGTAATTCTAGCTCTAAGGGATCTGATGCTCTCTTGTAGCCTCTGAAGGCAGCTACACACACACACACACACACACACACACACAATTGGAAGTAAAAAATTTTAAAAACCTTTGAATAAAAGTTATATAACAAACTAAAAAGTATGTGAGTGACAAGGATTTAGGGAAGACAGTCATTTCTCCCAGAGTCTGAGCTCCAAGATGGAGCCTGTGGCAGAGTGATGTGTCAAAGCCAGAGGCGTTTTTAAAAACAGCCTTATTCATGTGCAGTGACCAAATCCTGTGCTATGATCAGGACAGTCAACACTGTTGCCCATTCATATGCAGTGGTTAAATACTGCGCAGTGAGCAGGATGGTCGGCACTGCCCCTGTTCATGTAAAGTGGCTAAATACTACGCTCTGCTTAGGAACATTAGCACTGCTTTGGGAGGCGGAGGTAGTCTGGGATTGCTACTCTCTACTTTCTTAGGGACAAGAACTTTGCCATATTAAACTTTGAATCCTCCCACATATAATATAAACAAAAAGTAAGCTTTAATGAGTGTTAGGTGAATTAATGATCCGGTGAACCCGTGGGATGAGTGGGATGTTTGTTTGAGGGGAGGTAGGCAGGGACGACTTTACAGATGAAGTAGTTACAGTGTGGGTCAGTGGGGGAGGAAATGAGAACAGTCCTTCAGGTACTGTATGTCTGGGGACTGTCTTGATTGGTAACGTGTTTGCCATGCAAGTAAGAGAACCTGAGTTCAATCCTCAGAACCCATGTAAAGCTGTTGGGGTGGTGATAGCTGCTTGTAATTCCAGTACTAAGAAGTCAGAGAAAGGGGTATGGCTTAAAGGATTGCTGGGCAGCTAGCTTAGCCTCCTTGGTTCAGTGAAAGATACTTTCTAAAAGAATATGGTAATGGTATCTTGAGAAACAAGAATGGAAATTGACCCTGGCCTCCACATGTACAAGTACACACATGCATATGCACATATGTGCACCTGTATGTACATGTGCTGCTTCACATATATGCACACACAAATTGCTTCCTCAAACACACATAAACCTGACCACAAAACTTCATATATACCCTCTCTTCCCCACCCCCTCATGCACACTCACTCATACACACACACACAAACACACATATATACACATGTTCCTACATATACATCACAATTACCTAAGCACATGAACATGTGCTCCCTCCACACACATATACCTGCACACATGAATATGCACACACATGTACAATCAAGGTCCTGTATCTGCCAGATGAGGAAGATAGACATCTAAATATCTTTCCATGAAGTTGAGATGAGTAGGGGAAATTTTTCTCATCTTTACGTGAGTTCTGGTTTGCTGTTCTTGCTGTTGTTTTATTCTGTTTTTCGGTGTTTTCTTTTGCTTTATCTCTGCCTGGTGCCTATGTAAACAGGCATGGGACCTCTGTCTTATAATTATTGGCTTCCAGTAGCTGTGGGGAATGGTTTCATATTGGCAAGTCTTTGGCCAGAGCGATATATGCTGCCCTGCTGCCTCCTGTGTGTGAATTTGAATCAACCCCTCCCCAAGCACTCTCTGTAAATGTAAATCAAAGGTACCCTTCCTGTTTTTCATATCCTCCTAACCTGAGACACAGCCAAATATGAGTGAGTTGCTTTCAGAAGCATTACTGTCACCATATAAACCATCATCTTACCAGAATCAGTGAAAAATTCTCGTGTTCTACGTTCAAGTGTCTCTGCATGCTAGGCCAGAGCAGGCAAAAGTAACAGTGTACTGCTTTCAGCTGCAGCCCACAGTGTCCCCTGGAGATGTTGGACAGATGTCACTGGTGCTTTACAATTTAAAGAAGGTGGACATTCAAGGATGTATTACATCCTCTCAGATTTGTAATCTTCACCGTTCTCCCGATTCAGCTGCTTTGTAATACTAAGGAAGCCTAGCAGAGCCTCTCGGGGGTGTCAAGGCTGTCCTGCGACCTGCTGGTCTTACTCTGCGCTGGTGATGGTGGGTTTTTCATTGAAAGCAAGATGCATGTGCTCAGAATACCTGACAAGGCTTCCCAGGCACAATCACAGTACAGCTAGTATATGTGACTATATCATATTAACTGAAATTCACTAGTGCTGAGGAGGTAGCTCGGTCTGTAAAATGCTTGCCTTGAAGCTTAAGGACCTGAGTTTGATTCCTACAACACACATTGGAAAACTACTCAGCTCTGGGGAGACAGAAGCAAGTAGGTCCCCAGGGCTCTCTAGCCAGCCAGCATAGCTCAATGGGTGAGCTTTAGTACCCCTGAGAAACCATGTCTCAACAAACAACAACAACAACAAAAATGTGAACAGTACCTTAGGAACAAAAGCCAAGGCTGACCTCTGCACTTTGCACTCATGCACACATGCATAGATGCCAGCCAAGAAAATTCATTTAGCATGTATATATGGCACTATCGGTGCTTCTGAAGGCATAGAGATCTTTAAGAGTGTCAGATGTAAAGAGTTCATTATTTAATAAGAGGACAGATGAGTGTAGACAGCTGTGTGCTGTTTTAGTTCATTTGGCTTGCTGTGATAAAAATACCCTGACAAAAAAGCAACTTATGGGAGACAAGATTTTTTAGCTCTCAATTTTAGGTTACAGTTCATCACTTCAGAAAAGCTGAGACAGGCACATCCTGTCAAGGGCATGAATGCATGCATGCTTGTAGTCAGTTCATTTTCTCCACTGTTACACCACTCAGTCCCCACACATAGGGAATGGTACTGCCCATAGTGGTCTAAGTCTTCCTATATAAGTTAACATCAAGACAGTGACCGTGGTTGAAGCTGATCTAGACAAGCCTTGAGAGTGTCTTCCCTGGTAATTCTAAAGTAGGCCAAGTTGACAGTCAACACTAACTATCACATTCTATTAAGTAGAAAATAAAACAGAAACATTTACCATCAGAGATCCTCAGAGCAAAAGACGATACCTGGGTGTCATAGTTAGGGTCTCGAATGCTGTGAAGTGACAACATGACCATGGCAACTCTTATAAATGAAAGCATTTAATTGGGGTTGGCTTACAGTTTCAGAGGTTTAGTCCATTGTCGTCATGGTGGGAAACATGGCAGCATGCAGGCAGACATGGCGCTGGAGAGGCAGCTGAGAGTTCTACATTTGGATCAGCAGGCAGAAGGAAGAGACTGAGACACTGGGTCTGACTTGAGCACTTGAAACCTCCAAGCCCACCTCCAGTGACATACTTCCTCCAACAAGGCCACACCTCCTGATCTCAGTCAAGTAGTACCACTACCTGATGATTAAACATTTAAACATATGAGCCTCTGAGGCATTCATATTCCAACCACCACACTGGGATAGTTCAGAAAGTCTTCTAATAACAAACTGAACTTTGAAAGAGAAATGTGAGTTTGAATACAGTTCCGAGAATCTATGTCAGGTGACATACAACCATTTATAACTCAGGGTTCAAGGGGATCCAAAGCCATTGACTACAGATAGTCTGACATGTATGCTCATATCCCCCATGAGAAACAGAGAGAAAGACAGAGAGAAAAATAAAATCCTTAAAAAAAAGTTTATTGGGTTCTGAAAAGCAGTTTGTGCCCCAAATTTAGTGTTAATCTCTTATTTTTGTGTCTGTGTGGCATGTAGGGAGTACATGTGTGTGCATATGCTTATAGAGGACAGAGGTTGATATTGGGAATTTTCCTTGCTTTCTCTACCCCTTATTCATTGAGGCAGGGTCTCTCAGTTGAAAGCAGTGCTCGATGATAGGGCCAGCTCGCTCAGGCAGTGCCCTGTCAGAGTCTCCCATTCACTGGGCTCAGAGATGAGCCCCACATCTTCTGGACATTTGCAAGGGCCCTGGGGATCTGAACTCCTGTCTCCACACCTGTGTAGCAAGCTCTTTATCCACTGAGCCATCTTCCCAGCCTGGTTGTCTTAATACCTGGGGTTTATAGTCACACAGATCCCAGATCCTGCCTTTAATCATAGGCATGGTGTTAGAAAGATGTTTGATCTTGATTCTGTTTTATCTGGCTTTCCCAATCCTTCCAACAGCATCAGATTTACTCATAGAACACTGTAGAAAAACAAGTCCCTGGAGGGTGACTGTGCTAGCTTCTTTCTCTATCACTGTGACCTTCAAGAGTGAGTCTTTCTGCCTCTTCATCTAAGGCAGAATTGAGTTAGACTGAATCTAAATCTCAAAATTGGAAGAGTCCTATGTCCAAATTAGTCTTGGGATTTTTACATTAAATGAAGGTTCAAATTTGTGACACAAATCAGCACTATATTATAATAAATTAAGTGGCTAAATGTAAATTCAGAATATATACCTCATAGCATACAACATTCAGGCATTATTTTTTTTCATATCCACATAAGAAAACCTGATTATCCCGGATTTAGTAAACTTCATGCAGTTCATGTTTATCATAGAAACCTTAAAATTTCCCCCCAGTTTAAAAAAAGTGTGATTGAGCATTACATCCTCATGAATTTTGGATAAATGTACGGACTTGGAAAAGCAGGAGACAGAAAGCACAGGGCCGGGATTGACAAGGTTCACCTGGGGATCTGATTATGCAGAGCACAACAGACTAATTCCTCGCACTGGAAGCTGCAGGATGTCCATTGCTATCAGTGGATGCCGCACCAGAGAAGTCTGACTCCTGCACCAAAAGGCTAAGTAAGCCAGACCATAGCAATAAGGTCAGTGTTCCCAGGAGCGGAAGGTGACACTGGATTTCTTTTATGGCCCTTAACAATTTAGACTGGTCTCAGGAGCACAAGCACTCCCTACTCCCGCCTGCTACCACATGTAGGCCTAGATAAAATTCTCCACAGTTGGTGGCAGTACTTGGCTAAACGAGGTGGTGGATCCCTTTTGTGACACAGGAGACGTGTCTGCTATCGCCAGTCATCTTCCATGGCTGCATCTCAACTGACTTTGCTATCTTTACCCACCGCTCTATTCCTTTCTCTGAATTTCCGTCTGCCTTTCTCTGAATTTCCATCTGCCTTTCTCTGAATTTCCATCTGCCTGGCACGTTAAAAATGAACGGTCAGAACGGTACAGGACCAAAGAGCAGCACAGTCGGTAAAATGCTTGCCTTGTAAGAATGAGGGCGCAGACTCTAGCCCCAGAACTCCCATTTAAAAAGCCAGGTCCATGAATTTATGTGAATGTGTGACCCTAGAAAAGGCCAGTGAACTCCTGGGCCTTACCTGCCGATCAGCTTAGCCTTTTAATTGATCTCCAGGCCAGTGAGATACTGTCCTAGTTAGGGTTTCTATTGCTATGATAAAACACCATGACCAAAAGCAACTTGGGGAGGAAAGGGTTTATTTCAGCTTACACGTCCAGGTGTAAGTCCATTACTGAGAGAAGTCTAACAGGGCAGGCACCTTGAGGCAGGAGCTGATCCAGAGGCCATGAAGGCGTACTGCTTACTGGCTTGCTCCTCATGGCTTGTTCACACTTCTTTCTTATAAAATCCAGGACCACCAGCCCAGGAATGGAACCACCCACAAGAGGCTGAGTCCTCCCGCATAAATCACTAATTAAGAAAATGCCTTACAGCTGGATCTTATGGAGATATTTTTTCATTTGAGGCTCCCTCCTCTCTGATGACTCTATGTTGTGTCAAGTTGACACACAAAACCAGCCAGTACAGAAACCTATATTGTTGTGGTATGTTTTACTTTTTTGGCTTTTTGGGGGCCCGCTACCCAGCTCCCAAATGGATCACTCACAGAGGATACTTTTTCTTAGTTATGAATGCCTGACCTTAGCTTGGCTTGTTTCTTGCCTGCCTTTCTTAAATTAACCTGCCTACCTTCTGCCTCTGGGTTTTTGCCTTTCTCTTCTGTAAATTTACGTTCACTCTTACTCTTTTGCTGACTGGGTGTCTAAGTGGCTGGCTACCGGTGTCCTGCTATCCTTGTTCTCTCTTGCCCCTCAGTGCCTCCATATCTCCTATTTATACTCTCTGTCTGTTGCCTATCCTTGTTCCTGCCTCGCTATTGGCCATTCATTGCTTCCTTGGGACCATCAGGTGTTTTAGATAGGCACAGTTAACACAGCTTCACAGAGTTAAACAAATGCAATGTAAACAAAAGTTACACACCTGAAAATAATGTTCCCCAACACTATATCAAAATAATGTGGAGGGTACCTGAGAAATGATGTTTGGGGTTGTCCTCTGGCTTATACACATTCACACACACATCTCCACACACCACACAAAAAAAGTGTGTGCACACATCATTCTTTCAGGAGATCAGTGAAAGGCCACGCACCTGTACAAAGGCTCACTGGAAAGAAGGTCATTTCCCTGCATGTCACAGGCCCTGTGATTGCTGGTGACCAGAAACAGTGTCCTTCCTGATCCCACCGCACCTGATCCCACTTCCAGCCATAAGCAGTTGTTACCCCCATCTCTGTCCAGTTCTTCCTTATAGGTGGTAAAACAGAAAGATCAGTAGTATGCTTACCTGTAAGCTCTGCAGAATGGACAGAGCTGGAGAACTCATGAAGGGTCCCATTAGAGAAGCAGTCAGTGTGCTTGTCAGGTTGGCATGGGCTGACTGTCAGATTGACATAGACTGCTTGTCAGATTGGCATGAGGCATTGACTGGCTGTCAGATTGGCACGAGCTGGTTATCAGATTGGCATGGGCTGCTTGTCAGATTGTCATGGGCTGGCTCTCAGGTTGGCATGAGCTGGTTATCAGATTGGCATGGGCTGGTTGTCAGATTGGCATGGGCTGGCTCTCAGGTTGGCATGAGCTGGTTATCAGATTGGCATGGGCTGGTTGTCAGATTGGCATGGGCTGGCTCTCAGGTTGGCATGAGCTGGTTATCAGATTGGCATGGGCTGCTTGTCAGATTGTCATGGGCTGGCTCTCAGGTTGGCATGAGCTGGTTATCAGATTGGCATGGGCTAGTTGTCAAGATTGGCATGGACTGGGCTGAGACTTCACAGTGTTTTCCTGAAATCATGTAGGATGAGAATCAGTCTTGGAGTTTTAAAAAGAAGTATTTGGTAGTTGCATCAGTAACTTCATCTGTGAGCTGGAGGGATATCTGGAGGGAAAACTATTGTCTCATGAGGACATGAATTCGATCCCCAGAATGCATATGAAGAAAGCCAAGTGTGGTGGTGCACACTTGTGATCCTAGTGCTGATGGTAGAGAAGCAGGAGGTTCCATGGGGCTCAATGGCTGCTCAGCCTAGGCGACTTGTTAATTCCAGGCTAGTGGCAGATCCTGTCTGAGAAACAAACAAACTAACAAACAAATAAAAAACCAAACCAACAACAAAAACAAGATGACAACTGAGAAAAACTCCTAAGGTTGTGTTCTTATTCGTATACACACACACACACACACACACACACAAATGCCTGCACCAGCACACACATGTACACCCATACTAGCATGCACCTACCTGTACCCAAACATAGTACACTTAAAATACACAAAAGTGTATTACATGTTAATATATGCATTATATTTTAAACTATGATAGTTAATTTGAAGTCATTCTATGCCTTGTTAGCAAACAGATTCACTTCACTGAATCCTTACAGATGGCCCAGAGATTTACAGAAGCAGGAAACTAAGGCCCAGAGAAATTGCTTCTTCATTTTAGCCAGTGTACTTCATACTCATTGCTTTGTGCCTTCAGAGCCTCCTGCCTGCCTAGACCATCATTTTGAATTGTCACCTTTATCCCTTTCCCCAGTCCTGTAGAAGAATGGATATTGCAATAGCTTTCAGCAAATCAACCAATTAAATGGCATTTAAGGGTCTGTTTGGGCTTGCCAATTTGCTTATACTTTGACCAAATTGAATTAAATATATTTGGTCAGTGTCCTAATAATCTGTTACAGACAACACCACTGTCGACATAATAGATGTGTCCCCAAGTAAGGATGTGAATCTAATAATCTTGCAACATGATCAAAACACTTAGCCTATAAATGTACTTATGCTCAGGAATAATATAATCATACAATATTATATTCCAACTTTTAAGATCATACAGTCTACCCCACCCTTAGTTATGAACACTTATATCAACCCCTGTCTCGGGCAAGGTCGTACAAAGCAGTCAGAATGGAGTGGTGACTAGCTAGCATCTAGAAGTCCAGACTGCCACTGTCTACCTTTTGTTCTGTGCCGCAGGTTAATGTCCTGGGTAGTTTTAATGGTCAGCTTAACACAACCAACAATTATCTGGGAAAAAAAATATCTCAATCTAGGAGTTATCAAGAATCATCCTTGCCTGTGGGCATGTCCGTATTTAGGGGAGGTATTTTGATTGTTAATTGGTGTAGGAAGACCCAGCCTACTGTAGGCAGTACCATTCCCTAGTCAGGTGATGCTGAAAGCTGTATAAGAAAACTAGCTAGCTGAGCCTATAAGCCTGCCTGCCTGCCAGCCAGCAAGCATGGTCCTCCCTTGTTCCTGCCATACTTTGACTGTGAAGTGAGTTCCTCAGTCAGAGGTAGTTCTGCGGGGAGGAGCAAGGAGGCCTGTCTGAAAATTCTAGACTTTCGTTCCTGCCTTGACTTCCTTCAGGAACGAGCTATTGCTTGAAATTAGAGGAAAACCCCTTCTCCCCAAAAGTTATTTTGGGACAGGGTATTTGTCACAACAACAGAAACAAAACAAGAACTGGTAATAAATTTGATTTGTTTTAATTAAGAAGAAATAACTTTACATGAAAAGTATGCTTTTGACCTACTGGGCACCTTTGGAAAGAGGCTTAAATGCAGGAAGCTGAGTGCATACGTGGCGCTCCACTGTGTGGAGATTAGGGGTTGCAGAGATGAATTCAGGGAGCCTGTCATAAACACAGGTAGGTTGGGTGATATAGTGCCTGTTTGTGAAATACCTCAGACCAGTGCATTTTTGTCTGAGCAGCGAAGCAGTGGAAATGCTCCATTGTTGGAAACACCCCCAGAAGCACTGCCAAACTGCCGGAGCATGCACTACAGTTCTGTCTCTTCCTGGGGTGTGAGCACTCTGTGGATGGCGGCCTGTGCTCAGGCAGGTAAAGCAGGCAAGCTGGTTGCATTGCAGGGGTGTCTTTCGGAAACTGTGTCCTGAAGGAGGAAGGCATTGGTCCCCAAAACACACCGTAACAAATCCATTCCTCTTCAACTGTTGACTTGCATAGGACTTCATGGGGAGTTTGGGGGTGGGGTCCTCTACAGGGATGTCTAGTTCTAAGTATATCCTTGTGGAGTACAGGAGATAGCTGGAGTCACATATGCCAGAAATGCCTCCAAATTAAGCTGCTGATTCTGGGGTGGCTATGGCAGCTCTGGCTGGGCTCCTACAGCCCTTTAAGCAGGAGACTAGGACTGCAGGTTTGCTCCTACTTTCTTGCTACTTCTGGGTATTCTTGGAATTCTTAAAACTGTCTGTGGGCTTCCTTAATTAAGAAACTTATTCTGAACTAATACTGAAGCCATGCAGGTGGTCTGAGCCACCACTGACCTACCTCATTCATCCACATTGTGTTGAACGTACTTTCATCTCACATACCTTCCCTCAATCCTGTTTTTTTTTAAAAATAAACTGAACAAATAGGAAGAGTCCCGCGAATGCTTACCCCTGTAAATTCAAAATACAAGCTCCTCTGAAAGAGAAAATAGTTTCCAGCCTGTGCTTCAATCTTCTGATTGTTTTCCCTCCGGGAATACTAAACATCCGGAAAGGGAGGATAGAGATCATGTCACCGGGATCTTTCCCACAATAGGTGCGTATTTATGTTGTGAAGATCATCTGAATTTCAAAGTAGACCCCAGTGTGTGTTCTCCGAGATGAAAAGCATACAGATGTTTTCCGATAAGTTTTATTCATATTTCACTGCGCCATTTGACGCTGTTCAAGGCAGTCGTGGAGATCCTTGAATTAATGCGAAAAGCTCCTAATGAGATGCGTGCAGAGGGCCGTTACCATTAAGGTTGCAATAGAATTTGCCATAAAATGAGGAAAGCAGAATAAAGAGGTGTTCTGCAAGCCCTGCTTCAGATGCGAAGCTGAGGTCCATTGCGATAAAAGAAAAGCACTCACTGAATTAATTCCATAAGAAAGCAGGATATATGAGATCCTCATACAAAAGGATTACCACAATTGATTGTTCAGGAAGCTGCAAACTTGGATGTTTTAATAGCTAACTGTGCTACTATCCTCTGTCCAGACTGGAAATATTAAATATTGGACATAGGACATAAGATAACATAACATAACACAACATCTTGTAACTTTTCAAAAGCAAGTTCCTAGCCTTTACTATAGTTAAGGGAAACCACTAAACCCATTGACATGTATGCCTGACCTGTTGTTCTGTATGGTCTGGAGACCTTTCTATGATAACATATTTTCAAGGTTTTTGTTTTTCTTGTTGTTTTCGTTTTTCAAAATGGGGTTTCTCTGTGTAACCCTAGTTGTCCTGGAACTCTCTCTGTAGACCAGGCTGACCTTGAACTCATAGAGAGCCGCCTGCCTCAGTTTACTGAGTGCTGGGATTAAAGTTGTAGCTACTGAATTTATTAAGTATATAGTGAGCCAAAAATAGAAGAATAAATAGGAAAAAGATGGAAGATGGATATACAGACAGGAATAAAATATCAGATCAGGGGCTCACAACTTCCAGAGGAAGTCTGCTTGGGAAGACAAGGCAGTCAGCTGAGTTTCAGTTAGAGCTTTGTCTCCTTGGCTGAACGTTGCTGTGACTACCTTATTAGACGATATTATCTATCGGTTTCTGTTATTTTGTTAGAATCCTCCCTGGAGGGGACACTGCTCTGCCTGGACCTCTAATGGGAACCTTGCTTCCGAGTGGATTCTATCTTTGAATTAAGCTGGGTGTTTTGAAGCACCAGATTTGATGATGGATTGTAACCTATCTGCCTGTCTATCTGTCTATAAATCTATCTATATTTATTTATTCTTTAAATTTGACTTGTTATATACTTAATAAAATTACTTTTCCAGCTATCATAGATTATTTTCCAGACAGTAGAGAAAACTTGTCTTTGGAAAATTCTCATCTTACCCTAACTCTGACTCAGGAGATCATCCACTTTCTCTGCAGTCCCCATCATTTCCCAGCCATAAGTCTCACTGACCCACTTCCCAGCCTCAAGAGTTTCAGAGAAACAGAGTCAGACATATACATGTATATGTATAAAACAATACTATCTGGCTGATCTGCTGAACATGTTTGCTATTCAGCAGCCATGTGATTGAATGCATTCATTCGTTCATAATAACCCTTTAGAAGTTATATCTTTAGAAGTATATGGGTGGACAGTTTCATATATGTGTGCACATGTCTATGAATACTAGAGATCTCTCAAATGTCATTATTCCAGATGCTGTTCACCTTGTTTTGAGAGACAGGGTCTCTCTCACTTTTACCTGGAATGTAGTGATTTGGCTAGGCTGGCTGGCCACCAACCCTCAGGGATTCATCTAACTATCTCTCCTCTTCTCCCTCTCCCCCTTCTCCACTTCTCTACCATACTGGGATCACAAGCACCTAGCACTTTGCCTGCTTTAGGCTTGCATAGCAATAACTCTCCTAAATAGACCATCTCCTGAACTCAGTTTACTGCCTTTCAGTGGTTTCTATCCTCTGAGGTCTTGATAATTCCCTTCAACAGCATTGGATATATTCATATATTATTAGAATAGAAATATTGGTGGTAGTGGTGGTGGTGGCACATGTCTTTAAATCGAGCACTGAGGAGGCAGAGGCAGGCAGATCTTTGTGAGTTCGAGGCCAGCCTGGTCTACAAGGTGAGTTTCAGGACAGCTAGGACTTTTTCACAGAGAAACCCTGTCTTGAAAACAAACAAACAACAACAAAAAAAATCCAAAAAACAAAAACAAAAATGAATAGAAATATGATCACATCTTAGTTTCCTTTCCTGTAGCTATGATAAAGTATTCTGACCAAACAATTCAAGGGAGACAAAGTTTATTTCAGTTTGCAGTTCAAGGTGCAGTCGGTCAGAGCAGGGAAGGTAAGGTACCAGGAACTCGACGTAGCTGCTTACATAGAATCTGCACTCAAATAAGAAACTGATGAGTGCATGCTTGCTTGCTAGTGCTTGGCTCCCTTCTCCTCTAAGAGCATCCAGGATCCCAACTAGGAAATGATGCCACCTATAGTGGGCACTTCAGTTAACTTAATCAAGAGAATCCCCCAAAGACACCATCAGAAGCTACTCACCCAGGCAATTCTAGATCCTGATGAGTTGACGACACTAGCCATCACAGACCATCTCTTTTTAAAAGCATATGATTGGAAATAAACAGTATTTTCAGGACTTTGTCCTGTTCGGGCACACTCGCGAGACACCACACCGCTCTTCAGATGTGATAATAAAACAGATGAAGTGATGCCTAGAAGCTCAGGCCCCCTGCACCATCCACAGGTCAAGCTGCTTTCGTGTTGTATATGTTAGAAATTATAAGGATCATTCTAGAAATTAATTCAGTTTCCCAACTTCTCAGGTATTGGGTTATGTGACTTAAACCACTCAAATATTTCTAGTCTCAGTATATACAGTTCAGTCTGGGGAAGAAACTAGAGAATATTATTTTTTCCCTAGAGTTTTGTTTGTGCTAACAAAAAGAATAGAGAGTGTGAGTAGTTGAAAACTGATTAAATATTGAGAATTAGCATGAAACACTATGATGGGAACCTATCTGTGATGCCTAGGTCTAAATCCCAACTCTAAAGCTTAATTGATAAATCTAACACATCAAACTTCAGTGCTTACTACCAGAAAACAGGAATTTCATGATCAAGAAAGAAATTGTGTGAAGAATCTCTGAAACTTCAAAAACGAATGAAGTCACTAGGGTAGACTGATAACAGCAAAACACACAGGGCTAATTCATTTCCTATGTATCAATAGAAATCAATTGGAAATGTAGGTGACAAGAGATTCCATTTGTAAAGTAAATAAGGACTATAAAGTACCAAGTAATAAGAACTGATAAGGAATGTGTAAGATCTAAATGGATGAAGCAAAATATTTAATGGGACAGGAAAGGAAGAGATTAATAAATGGAAACATATTGTGTATCCATAAGACAAGGACAGTGTTAGGAAAACATTAAAGCAACATGCGAGTTCAAACTTAAATGCCTTCACAACAGAATTAAAAAAAAAAAAACTTTAAAAACAAAGAATTGCCTGACGGTGGTAGTGAACACCTTTAATCCCAGCACTCAGGAGGTAGAGGCAGGTGGATCTTTTTGTTCGAGGCCAGTCTGGTCTACAAAGCGAGTTCCAGGACAACCAGGACTGTTACACAAAGAAACCCTGTCTCGAAAAACAAACAAACAAACAAACAACAACAAAATACCCCAAAGAACTACACAGGACTACGTGAATGTAAGTCTTCTCCAGTATATCAGAATACACTGTAGTACCACTGCATCTATGGGTTGAGTCTAGAGGAACATAGCAGACTGATGAAAGATGAGTCTAAACCTAGGCGTACTTATGTGGGATTTTTCTTATGAAAATTTCTATATAAAAATATATAAAAACTTATAAAATAGTTTTTATAAAAAATGAGAGCAGGGAGTGATGAACTCTAAGTAAAAAATAAAAATAATTGGAACCCTAGCTTCCCATAAAGCAATATAAAACTGACACATGTTTTAAGTTTAATTTTATTACATTTATTGATTGATTGATTTTGTGTGTATGCATGTGCATGCATGCATGCTCGTGTGTGTGTGTGTGTGTGTGTGTGTGTGTGTGTGTGTGTGAGAGAGAGAGAGAGAGAGAGAGAGAGCCAGAGGACAAGGTATACACATGCCTCAGTGAGTGCCTGAGGAGCAAAAGAAGGCCAACGGGAAGCTTTTCTCCTACCAGTTGGTCCAAGGGATAAAATCAAGTTGTTTGGTTTAGGAAGCATATCTTTATCCAGTGAGCCATTTTGCTGGTTCCAAATTTACATGTGTTTATTTCCTAAAGCTCCAAAACAGTGTGAGCACCTGAGAACTGCACAGTAAACGGAGCTGCCTTTTTATTCGATTTTAGTAGATTGGATACTTTTCAACTAGGACAGAAAACCAAGAAATCACTAAGAAAAGTATTGTTAAATTTTATTAAACTGATATTTTAAAGTTAGATGACCAAATGCCCTCTGACCAATAGGCAAAGACAGAAAGCAGACCAGGAGAAAACATTGTAATGTTACAGCCGAAGATTAAAGTCTGAAGTATACTAGTAATTCCTGTGGATTATACTCGTAAAATTATGAACTGTAAAACAGAAAAGGAGCTGAGTTAAAAAGAGAAAACGCAAATGACTGAGAAATCTAGGGAAGGAGACTGCTGCCTTCCCATGTAATCAGGAAATAAAAATTGTAAGCCACTTTTCTTCCACCTAGCATATGGGCACGAATAAAACTGTGATAGTATGAAGTGTTGTCAGAGGTGGGAGAGAAGCAGGCAGCCCCACGCACAGCTATTGAAAGTGCAAACTTCACGGTAGAGTTGGCTTCGACAGAGGACTTAAGTTCCGTTTCCCAGCACCCACGTCAGGTGGCTCCCGACGTCCAGCTCTTCCGAGCGAACATGGACATTTGCACTCACATACACATATCCACAAGCAGACACAGACAAACACACACACGCTGAAAATAATTGTTTTAAAGAAAATATAAAGCCACGCATTGCTGGTAAGTACAGCAGCTCTTGTGTGGTTACTTCCTTCTAGCATTACAATCCTCTGTGTTGTGTCCACGGACACTGTCATTCCTGTACGAAGGACGACATGTAACATGTTGAGTTATATCTGCAGTAGAAACATACTATGACCATCTAAGTGTCCAACAGACAATTATACTTCCTTCAGTCTGTACTGTGTCATGCTATCAATTAATACAATCACATTAAACTATGTTTACTGACCAAAGTCAACCTCCAAGATATATGGAGTGAAAACAGGAGGCTGTCAATCATTAGAGAGGATGTGAAATAAATCATGTTGAGCATATGCTTACACATGAGCATAAGGTAATTAATAATGTAATAAATTATAGTATATAGAGATATATATTCATTTAAACTATTAAGGAAAAACAGATGGCATACTTATAAGAGTGGCTATCTTTAGGGAAGAAAGAAAAGAGGCATGGCCAGAGATACCTTATATTTCTTATAGAGTTTGAGTTTTTGCAGTGAAAATCTATTTATTAATTGTTTATATATATATAGGGGAGTGTGAGTGTTACAGCTCTGAAGCTGCAAAGATATCCTGACCTATCGGGAGTCCAGACTATACTGAGAGCCTCAATAGGACACAGCTCTGGGAACTGGAGCCACAGTAGGACATCTCGACCAGGCAGAAGAGGTGTCCTGGCCTGTCAGGAAGCCAGGCTACATAGAGCATCAATGGACAGCTCTGGGGGCTGGAGCTGCAATAGAATAGCTCTGGAAGGCAAGATCCGCAGCAGGATAGCTTTGGAGGGGTCGAGCCACAGTAGGACAGCTCTGAGGGCTGAGGACACAATAGGACCGCTCAGCACTAGAGGGTAAAGGTTTCCTGACTTGTCTGGAAGCCAGGCTACCCGAAGTTCAGGCAGTGGGGAATAGTCCTCCCCATAGGGTATAGCAGTCCTCCTTTCCTGGATAGTTGCTACCGCTCAACTCTGCTCCCCTGCAGAAATGTAGCAATCTCTTCTGGCTCCAGAGAAAAGTTGTTGCTTCTTCTGTTCATCCTTGTTCAACACCCCTAAGGAAGCGTCCTAGCAAGGTTTTTCTGTTCTGCTCAGCCTTGCTCACCCCGTCCCCCAAGGGAGCATCTCAGCAAGGTTTTTCAGCTCAGTCCCCTAAAGAACGTTCCAGCAAGGTTCTATTCTGTACCAGCAAATGAAGATAGTCACCCAAGACTCTTTTGAGAGAGAGATTTATTTGGGAAGGAGGAGTCCAGGAGAGTAACTACCTCTGTCAGGGTGGTGAAAGACTGCCCACAACTGAACAGGCAGAAGGACTTATTAGGGATTCTTAGGGGCAGAGTGTTCCTAGGGAAAATAGGGATTGGTTAGTTTTTCCTGCTCAGGGATTGGTTAGTTAAGTTGGCCAGGGGCAGAGATGGCTCTGATTTCGGGGTCAAATTGTGTTTCTTTCACTGGTTCTTTTGAGCCTATTGGCTCTAAGCTTATAAGCTCTAAGCATATTTCTTTCACTGGCTCTGATTCTAGGGACAAACTGTGTTTCTTTGGCATTGGTTTCAGAGTCAGGGCCTGTTTCCTTGGTTCTGGGTTCAGGGCTAAAAGTGTTTCTTTCCCTGGCTTAGGTCTTAGATCCAGGTTGTGTTTCTTTCACTAGCTCTGGCTTCAGAGTCAGGGTGCTCAGGGATTGGTTGGTTTTCCTGCTTCAGTTGGCTCTTTTACCCTACAATATGTAAAGTACACTGCCTGGGGCCTGAGAGGTGACTCAGCAGGTAAGCGCCTGTGTTGCTCTTACAGAAGACCCTAGTTGGGTTTCCAGAACACATATCTGCATTCCCAGAGGAGCCTTAAGGACTTGTGCTGTAGATGTGTAGATGTGTCAGTTGGGGATGGGTAATAGTCTCCATCTGTTGCAAAAAGAAGCTTCATTAATGAGGGCTTATTTGTCGTTGTTGTTGTTGTTGTTGAGAAGCCTCAGATGTAAATGATTTAGGGCCTGTGCTGAGTGATGAGATTGACCCAAACCTAGACCTATCTGGGAAGAATAACTCTTGTGTGTGTGTTGGGGGGGAGATGCCTCTGTAATATTGGCCCGTAGGCAAGTATGTATGGTATTGTCTTGATTATTGACTGATGCAAGTGGGCACAGCCCACTGTGAGTGGTACCATCCCTGCGCATGTGGTGCTAGAATGTATTAGAAAGCAGGCTGAGGAAGCTATGGGGAGCAAACCAGGAACCAGCATTCCTCCATGGCTTCTGCTTCAGTTCCTGCCTCCAGGTTCCAGCCTTGACTTCCCTCTGTCCCCTCGCTGTTACCTGCAAGTTTAAGATGAAATAAATCCTTTCCCCTCCAAGTTTCTCTTGGCCAGGATATGTTTTATCACACACAGCAACAGAAAGCAAACTAGGCAAGGCCAAAGAATAGTGGGGATGTTAAATTAATGAAGAAAACTCTTATCTCATGAGGACATGAGTTTGATCCCCAGAATGCACATGAAAAAAGCCAAGTGTGGTGGTACACACTTGTCATTCTAGTGCTGGTGACAGAGAGGCAGGAGGTTCCCTGGGGCTTACTGGCTGGCCAGCCTAGACTACTTGATGAATTCCAGGTCAGTGGAATTAATGATGAAAACAAACAAATAAAAACCCCAGCTACCTGGTAAATACTAAATTCAAATGAGATGAAACAACAAGAGATCTAAACTATAATAGATAAGCATATCAGCACATATTGGCATGTGTGGTCAGGAAGGCAAATACGATGAGCGAGTGGTCAGAAGTAAGGTTAGAGATTCCTGGAGGAGCTGGAGATGGCCCAGCAGTTAGCACTTGCTCCTCTTGCAGGGGACCCTGGTTCCGTTCCCAGCACCCACGTCAGTCAGGTCACAACTGCGGGTAAATCCAGGGAGTCTGATTCCTCATCAGGTCTCCATGAGTATCTGCACACATGTGGAACACACAGAGACTCACAGACCCATATAGACATGCATATACATAACAATTGTTAAAGTAGCAAAAAAATCTTTAACAAGGCAAACAAAGGAGGAATATGTGGAGGGAATTAAACAAGTCTCACAAAACGAGCATTATATGTTTTCTCTCCTTTGTCTCCCCTGGGTGTTATATAAATACACAAAACTGTGTGTACATATAGCTTTTATACAACCTTGAAACTGGAAAATCTTAAATCTGATATCAGAAGTCAGGAAATGCCTGTTTATTGTTAGAAAAATGTCTGATATGCAGTAGCTATGAGCCTTACTAATGATTACTTTTCCTTAATTAATATTAAAGCCAAGAATCATGATTGGAGAGACACTGTGAAAGTGGGGGAAAATGGGTTAAGAAACTTGGTTGTTGTTTTTTTTAACTGCAAAGCATTTAGTTAAAGTTCAACTTTAAAGGTTTATGTATGTTGCTTAGATAAAATAAAATTAATTGACATTAAATTAACTGGCAGTTAAAGATTAAAAGGAAAATACAATAATGCTCTGATGAGGATAATTTGAATGAAAATTGGAACAAAAAATTAATCAGCCCATTAAAAGTAGGAAAGTAGGGAAAACGTCAACACAGATCTCCCCAACAAAGGAGCTTGAACACAGCCAACCTGGGGGAAAGAGGGTAGAGATGGAGGTAAATGGCATTCGGAATTAGGAAATGGTGTGAACCACAGATAAGGGGAACATTTTATTAATAGAATCAAAGGTCTAAGGAAGACAAAAAATAGTCTCAGGGAAGAGGAAGCCAACTCTAGCTAACTATTGGCCAGAGAAGAATTTGGGAGCTGGGAATGACCGGGTAGTAAAGGGCCCACTCTGCAAGAATGAGGACCCTCGTTCAGTCCCATGGCAAAAGCTGAGCACACTGGTGCACGCTTATAACTGCAATGCTGGGGAGGCAGACAGGTGGATCCCTGAGACTTCCTGGACAGACAGCCTGGCCTACTTGGTGCACACAGACCAGTGAAAGTCCTTGCCTCAAAAAAAGCTATATGGATGGACTGCTCCTGAGGAATGACACCCAGGGTTGTCCTCTGGTTTCCATGTGTACACCACACACACACACAACACACACACACGCACACGCACATGCACACACACACACCAATGATATGCTGTTTACTGCAGCAAATAATTGACAAGCAAAGTCTATTCAAGTGGTACAAGAAAGGTCTCATGTCAATGATTCCTTTGAACTTTAAGGTAATTCTCTATTTTAAAAAATAAAAGGGAAATATTTGCATAGGCATCTTAACGACTTTTGAGAGTAGCGTATCCATTCCTAGGTGACAAGGAAACAAAATATTAGCAAACTGGAAGTCATGGGAAAGCACCCGCGTCTTCTATTCCTGTGGTAAAAGTCACTTTGGCTCTTGAAACCTAGAAGTATTCAAGTGGACGAACTTGTAACAAGTGCAAGTCTGCAGTCCCCCTGTAATGGCTATGTGTAATTGCACAATGCAAATAATGGAGGAGTCACCATTCTGCAGTCCCCATACAACGGCTGTGTGTCATCGTGTAATGCAAATAATGGAGGAGTCACCATAGACATTTCAAAGAAGGACGCACATTCCATCTCCTGTCTGAAGAGTGTGGTTTGTAAAACCCAAAGACGTTAATAGAAAAGCTTTACAAACTAGCTTGTTGTCTAGTACATAATATAAAAATTAAAAGAGCTGGAACGTCTACAAACTAGCAGTGACTAACTAGAAAAATGTAACATGGGAAAAGACATACACCCTAAGAACAAACACTGCAGATATCTATAAATGTAACCAATTACGACCTTGTGGTTTTCAAGGCCACCATGAAACTTGACTGGACAGTAGAGCCGCCCGCGTACTAGGCATGACCCTAGTCTGTGGGTGGAGCAACGCGACAATGGAAAAATGAGATCAATTCCTGAAAGCAGAAGACAATTCCATCTGAGTATTAGAAATACTCTGACAAGAACAACTAATGGGAGGAAATTTTTTAAGGATGCGTGAAGGGTGACATGTCATGAAGGGTGACATGTCTGTGAAGGGTGACATGTCTGTGAAGGGTGACATGACTATCAAACTTTAAAGCAGCAGCTAGGGCAGGCTGGTCCTGGCTCAGACACCCGAAAAGATGGAAGCTAGAAATGAATTAAATGACAATCTATTTCATTTGAACTCAGGAAAGACAGCAATAGGATTCTTAAATACAGAAAGAACCAAGAACATAATCAGAAGTAAATTTCAGACAGGTACTGTGTTTAAAGATAAGAACATTTTTGAAGAATTGCTATAACAATTATAATGGGCAAAGTATCTTAAATAAGACACAAAATTTAAAAATCTTAAAGGAAACAACCGAGGAAAGCTAAATCCATAAACAATAACCCTATAAAGTCAAAAAGTAAACAGCGCCCAGGAAAAATATCCCTATTCTAACATCCACAACTATATCAAATCTATATAATACTATGTAACATATCAAATATATTATATATATATGTGATGTGTATAAATCAATAGTGACAACTCAAAAGAAAAATGATAAAATATTATGTACGAACAAACTACAGGAGAAAAATCTAGGACTACCCAAATGAAAATAAAAGTATATTAGCAATGGAAATGAAATAACATGGCAATCAGATAATACTACTGACAAATATTTAAAAGCTGATATCTCGTGTCTTGAGTTTTTGACTCAGTGGCATATTTTTGTTAGAAGACTGTTTAGCTTTTTATAAGCAGAAACCAAAGCATGTATCTTCTGTGTCCCAGAAATGCTGGTTTCTGGTTGCTCTTCTGCTCCATATATTCCTGTAAGTCTTAGGTGTGCATTGCAAGGGCATTTGTGGTAAGGAAAGTGATTGTGAACAACCAAAACTGCCCTCAATGGCAGAAGTTAAGTCATGAATGGATCCTTCCATGTGGTAGAACACCGTGCCAGAGAGAAAGAGGAAATGTAGGCATACATGGACTGAAGAAGAATCTAAGAATGTCCTCTTATGGGAGGAATGGAAGAGGGTGGGATACCAGCAGGCACTGCTTGTGGGGATCTCTTGGGGATACACCATGTCCAGACGGTGGAGAGTCCCTGTTCACCAAGACAGTGACTTTCCATAGACAAGAAAAGGAATGAGAGTGAGGAGTATGGGGGAGAGAAACTTTAAAGAACAGTGAGACAGGGTCAGACATTAGCAGAATATTTAGAGAACCTGTCCCAGCAAAGGAGGACAGGGCAGAAGTAGGCCAAAGAAAGAAGGAACAGAGCTACCAAATACAGTCCACACACACTCAGTGCTGTGTTCATTTGCTGTCCAACCAGAGGAGGGTCCTGTGGAAATAAAGAGAATTACAGAACAATATATGCAGTGCTGAGCTATCCATTTATGTTTGTAAAGCAAATGTGTGTTAATAATGTGTATGGTGAATTACATGCACTGGAGTGTTGTGGAAAGATCCACACCCAATATAAGCAAATGAGAGGATTAGGACTCATGCTTCTGTGTGGAGTGCCACAGGAAGACATTTCAATTTTATTTCTCTGTAATTTGGAATCTCACTGTCTGGCTTTTAAATACTCTTTGTAGAATTTTTTAATAGCTGAAATGCCTGTTAAGTGCTTTGCATCCTCCCCATGTCCTTTTGAGTATAACAACCCCCGCCTCTACCTCTACACACACACACACACACACACACACACACACACACACTTGACTGCTTGATGAAATGATTGAGGGTGTCTGGTGAATATGGAGCCAGTTGTTCCTCTTAGGAAGAGAAAATTTCTTTGAATGATATTGCCTGATGCTGGTGGGAACAGTCGGGTCTTCTAATGTTTCCCAGTTTGGAAGAACAAATGAGTTTGTGATGGAATCTCTGCAAGGCAACCTTCGAAAGCCCCCATGCGTGCCCACAGTACGTGTTGGCCTTGACTGGGTTTGGTTATCACTCATGGGGCTTTGCTTTCTTTCTTTGGTTTGTCTTTATTATCTTATTAGTATATATATCTGCATGTGTGTACGCATACACACACACACCACAGTGCCTGTGTGGAGGTCAGAGGATGTTCTGGAACTGGTTTTTTTTACTTGTTATAGCCAGGTCTTTCTTATTTCAGCCATGCTGCATACTCCAGAAGAATGTCCTGTGAGCTTCTGGGTGGTTTTCCAATGTCCATCTTTCACCTCTCTGTAGGTGTGCTGGAATTACAATGTGTGAAAGGAGACTGCACACTTGTTTCCTGGCCACCCACACCCAAATAATCACACAGAAACTATATTATTTACGAGTTTGCTTGGCGAATGGTTCTTACATCTTAAATTAACCTATTTCTATTAATCTATATATCACCATGAGGCTGTGGCCTACCAGTAAAGTTCTGGTATCATTTTCCTTTAGCAGCTACATGGCATCTGCCTGACTCCACCTTCTTTCTCCCTGCATTCAGTTTAATTTTCCCCGTCTAGTTCTATTCTGTCCTGTCATAGGCCAAAGTAGCTAGTTTATTAACCAATGGTAATAAAGCACAGTCACAGCATACAGAGGGGAATCCCACATCACAGATGTGTGTCCTATAATTGACTTTGGAAGACATAGGTTCCGGGAATTGGATTCAGATTGTCAGATTTGAATAACAAGCACTTTTATCTACTGAGCCATTTCCCAGACCCCTTTAGCTTGATTTTTAAAAACAGGGTCTCTCTGTAGCTCCAGCTAGCTAGAACTCCTAAGTGGATAAGGCTGGCTTCAAATTTTTGACAATTCTCTTGCCTCCACCAGAGTATTGAATATGAGCATGCACCTCCCTGAGACCTCACTTCCCAACTTCAGTCAGTCTGCAGAAAGGGATGTTTTAAGTTGCTACCCATCCCTGACACCCTATGTAATTACTGGGTGCATCTTTGAACCACTTTTACTGTGTTCTTCATCTCTTCAAATTAAAAATAAGAACTGAGAGTCTCTAGTTGCAAAAACATTTAACCTTTTGTGCATGATTTTACTTCTGTGGAGACTATGAGGTCCATGCTCTGGCTGTTCACTCCATTTCTGGAGAGGAAAGCTATTGTGGTTAATATGAAAATGACTGTGTTTGTGGTCCAAACACATTGTATTTGTAAAATCAAGGGTTTGGTCAACAGGTTGTGGATGGCAAATTGCTCGCCTCTCTAGCAATAATAGCAACTGTTTACTGAGCATATCCTGTGGGGAAGGTATCTTTTTTTTTTTAAAGAACTACCTCATTTATTTCTTCCAACACTACACGAGGCAGAGGTTATTGCCCCATTCTGTTGGTAATAAAACAAGCTCTAAGCCTGGAAACATACCTCAACCAGTAAACTTCTTGCCAGACAAATATCAGAAACTGATATTAATTCTAAGAACCCATGTCAAAAAGCTGAGCATGCCCAGCACACTCATGTAGTCCCAGGTTAGCATGCCCAGCACACTCATGTAGTCCCAGCACTGGGAACAGGTGATGATGGGAGAATCCCTAGACTCTCTAGAAAGTCTGTCCTGCTGAATTAGCAAGCTCCAGGTTCATAGAAATACCCTGTCTCAGAAAATAAGGTAAAGAATAATTAAGGATGACATATGACAGCCTCTACAAGCACCTGTTTGTTCACACATTTGAACACACACACACACAAAAAGCATGTTTCAAACTTTTCCCAAGGCAAGCACTGTAAAAGTCTATAATTCAGGGAACTTTCCAGAACGCTCGGTGGGAGGTGGAGGAGCGGCGTCCGCCCGAACCGCACTGTGCTACACTCCTCTTTCTGCTCTCCGACACCAGCCCGCTCACCGGCTGTAAAAAAAATGGTGAAAGAAACCACTTATTATGATGTTTTGGGGGTCAAACCCAATGCCACCCAGGAAGAATTGAAAAAGGCATATAGAAAATTGGCCTTGAAGTACCACCCTGATAAGAATCCAAATGAAGGCGAAAAGTTTAAACAGATTTCTGAAGCTTATGAAGTTCTTGCTGATTCCAAAAAAAGGGAGTTATATGATAAAGGAGGAGAGCAGGCAATTAAAGAGGGTGGAGCAGGTGGTAGTTTTGGCTCACCCATGGATATCTTTGATATGTTCTTTGGAGGAGGAGGAAGGATGCAGAGAGAAAGGAGAGATAAAAATGTTGTGTATCAGCTCTCAGTGACCTTAGAAGACTTATATAATGGTGCAACAAGAAAACTGGCTCTGCAGAAGAATGTGATCTGTGACAAATGTGAAGGCCGAGATGGTAAGAAAGGAGCAGTAGAGTGCTGTCCCAACTGTCGTGGGACTGGCATGCAAATAAGGATTCATCAGATCGGACCAAGCAAGGTTCAGCAAATTCAGTCAGTGTGCATGGAATGCCAGGGTCACGGAGAACGCATCAGTCCTAAAGACAGATGTAAAAGCTGCAATGGAAGAAAGATAGTTCTAGAGAAGAAGATTTTAGAAGTTCATATTGATAAAGGCATGAAAGATGGTCAGAAGATAACATTCCATGGTGAAGGAGACCAGGAGCCAGGACTGGATCCAGGAGACATTATCATTGTCTTAGAACAGAAGGACCATGCTGCTTTTACATGACGAGGAGAAGACCTTTTCATGTGTATGGACATACAGCTGGTTGAAGCATTGTGCGGCTTCCAAAAGCCAATATCCACTCTTGACCACTGAACCATAGTCATCACCTCACATCCAGGTCAGATTGTCAAGCATGGAGATATAAAATGTGTGCTGAACAAAGGTGTGCCAATATATCGTTGGCCACATGAAAAAGAACGTCTAATCACTGAGTTTAAGGTAAACTTTCCTGAGAATGGCTTTCTCTCTCCTGATAAACTCTCTTTGCTGGAAAAACTCCTTCCTGAAAGGAAGGAAGTAGAAGAGACTGATGAAATGGATCAGGTAGAACTGGTGGACTTTGATCCAAATCAGGAAAGACAGGGTCATTATAATGGAGAAGCGTATGAGGACGCCGAACATCACCCCAGAGGTAGCATTCAGTGTCAGACCACTTAGTGGGCCAGTTACTGTTTGTCACACTATATGCAGTAGTGAATGTGGGAAGGACTGTAATCATAATATGCTCACTACTTGGCTGTTGTTCTTGTTTTAATATTCAACTATAGTAGTGTTTTAAAAGTTAAATGAAGAATAAACACAAATATAAAAAAGTCTATAATTCAAACATTTCATTGCAGAGTCCATGTTGTTAATGTTGATGTTTAAATATATGCAAACAAATTACACTGAACTTATGACCAATATTCAGTAAGTGCCATGTGAGTGATGCTTTCTTCATTTGATCAGTTGTGTTTTAGTTCCTGGAGAAGATATTCATGGCTATTTTCCTGTGATGACTGATTAACTTAGCATCCTGTCCCTGGTGGTTTTCTGCTTTGTTTTGTTTGATTTTTGTTTTTTCTTTTAGGGAGGATGCTATGTTCTTTTGGAAAAAAAAGTGTTTTGTGTTATGATATGTGTTTTAAATATTTCTTGTTTATGATAATGTTTTATTGTGACATGTATATACATGTATGTAATGTACTTAGATCATACTCATCACCCTTACTCTCTCTTCTCTCCCTTCCATTCCTGCCTATCCCCTTCTTCTCCTAGACTAGCCCCCTTCTATGTTCATCTTTTTGTTTTTAATCTGCCGAGGACCCATTGAGATTCACAGAGGGGATGGCAAGAGCATGGATAGCTTACCAGTGGCTGCTCTGCTGATGAAAATATGTCTCCTTTCCCTAGCCACCCTTAATTACCTGTAATTCCTTGGGGGGGGCATGATCAGCCCTTCCCTGCTTCATGACCAGGTGTTGACAGGTCCAGTCTTGTGCAGATATCACAGTCATTGTGAGCTTACGAGTACAATTGTCATGTTAGACTTAGAAGAGTACACTCCACAACAATCTGCCCCCTCCGTAGGCTTATACATTCTTCACTTGATATTTTGTAAGCCTAAGAAGGAGTGATATAGATATCCCATTTATTGCTGAGCAATCAACAGTCACTAGTTCTTGGCACAGTCATGAGTCTGCAGTTGCTACGCTCTACTGTAAAAAGAGACTTACTGGCCAAACCTGGAAGCAGTACTAATCTGTGTGTAAAAGCACAGATAGTCACAAGGCCACTTTTCCTGTCCCCACCATTTGGAAGATATTAGGTTTCTTAGCTTAGAGGCACCACTGTTTCATTGCTAGAAGTCAATGTGAGAAAGTCAGCTTGCTCTAGAGTAGCAACCAGGTCAAGCATATGCAGGCCTAGGAGGCAGTGGGTAACACCCCAGGCAGGCCTCCCAAAAGGGTGGACAGGAAGATAACCCCTGCTTCTTGATGTTCTCTTGCTCTGAGTATGCACAGTTCCCTGTGTAAAGAAAGCCCCAGGAGGAAGGGCCATCTGAAAGAGAATAGATTTCTAGGTGTGGGTGTCAACTGGGAAACAAATTTCTGGACGTGACTGTGAAGGAGTTTCTAGATTGGGCTCTTAGAGATAAAAAGACCTACTGTAATTATGGACAGCACCATTCCATAACCAGGTGTCTTAGTTACTGTTTTATTGCTATGAAGAGACATCATGACCATGGGAACTTTTACAGAGGATACATTTAATTAGAGGGTTGCTTATACTTTCACAGAGTTAGTTCATAATTATCATAGCAGGAAGCATACAGGCATGGCACGTGTACAGTAGCTGAGAATTTTACTTCTTAATCCACAGCTAGAGAGAAATGCTAGGCATGGAATAGGCTTATGAAAGCTCAAAGCCCACCCTGGTGACATGCCTTCTTTGACAAGGCCATGCTTCATCCAACAGGGCCACACCTCCTAATCTTTTTCAAATAATTTGACTAACTTTGGATCGAGCATTCAGACACATAGGCCATTCTCATTCAGACCACCACACCTGGGGTCCTGGACTGGATAAAAAGGAGAGAATGGACTGAGCAGCAGCATCCATCTCCCTGTTTTCTGACAATGGGTACAGTATGACCAGCTACATCACCCGTCCCTTCCCCACCATGTGTTATGGAACTGTGAATTAAAAGAAACCCTTCCTTCCTTATGTTGCTTTTGTTAAGTGTTTTGTTACAACAGGAAGAGTAAAGAATGCATCAGGTTTGGACCAGTAAATGTAAAGAGGACATTTACAATAAGGACAATTTATGGCTCAGAAACTCCTAGCGGTCTACATATCTGCATATACATCATGTGACTTATTTGTGATGTTCTACTATCCTTAAAAAAATATGCTAGTGAAATATCTGTTATATAAATGCCTCGATATAAACAAGATCAGGCAGCTGGGGTAGCCTTAGCTTGTTTGAACTTGATTCAACTTCAAAGGAAATGTTCTTTCTCTTATATCTCCACAACTCCCCTACTTGTCAACAGTTGGCAACGGGGCAACCTTGGGCCTTGTGAAGGCTTTGAAAATTCCAAACAGAAACTCTGGTAGATTGACTCAAATATGTTTAAAGCTGTCTATTTTCCAAGCCCTTTCAAAATGAAAACTCAGCAAAAAAGAAAGGGAGGAAGAGAAAAAGAGTCAAGGCCACAGGAAACATAGGCTGGGTGCACTCTGTGAACATTTTAGTGAGTCTAATTTGCCGCATTCTGAACTGTGCTTCAAAGCACAGAGGTTAAGAGCCCACACTGTAGAACCGGACTGTCTGGGTTTTGAACTTGCAGAAGGTTATCCACCTTCCTTCACCTCCATTCTCGTCTGTGAAAAGGAGTTCATTATATCTACCTTCTAAGGAACTATTTGTTTTGTTTTGTTTTTCAAGACAGGGTTTCTCTGTAGCTTTTTTTGGAGCCTGTCCTGGAACTAGCTCTTGTAGACCAGGCTGGCCTCAAACTCACAGAGGTCTGCCTGTCTCTGCCACTCGGGATTAAAGGCATGTGCCACCACCGCCCAGCTCCTTCTAAGGAACTTGTAAGAATTGAGGTGACACATAATAAGGATGTGGACCAGACCTGACACAATAAATAGTAACTTTAAATGTTACTGTATTAAGTTTTTGACAGTGTCATGCTTATATATGATGTGTTGGTTAGTAGATCCATGTCCCTTAGTCATCTCCTTTCCTTTCCTTCTAAGTGTTTCTTTTTTCAGCTAGTCCCCTCGTGACTGCACCATTGAAGGGCATGTCAGCTAGTCCCCTAGTGGCTGCACCATTGAAGATTATGTCACAGTTCCTTCTACAACAATCAATAACCAATGATGGGCAAGACCTCCTTGGCACCTCCTCTAATCATGCTAGAATGCAGAACCTTGATATGGCATGACCATTGCAGTGTTGAACACACAATAATTATTTTTTGATAACTGTACCTTAATATGCTGACCTCAAACAAATGAGAGACACCCTCAGTGTGGTCTTCTGTTCATATATGAAAACGCCTATCTGTCTGTCTGTCTATCATCTTTATCTTCCTCCTTTCTTTCTCCCTTCCTCGTTTCTTATATTAGTACCTTCCTGAATACCCATGAAAAGGAATGAATGATTGGCTCTGAAAATATCTGTCCTCATCCTTCCTCGGGGCCTGCTCTGCTTTGTGCTACAGCATGTTGCCCAGAATCCAGTGAACTGACCATGCTCACAAAGGGCTTGCTGAAGAAAGTAGAACTAAACTGTTAATTCCACTACCAGGAAGCTCCCTATTCATTATTTTATCCCTTGGTATTACTGATTCCTGTAATTGTAAGATCCTGAAAAATCTTAAATTTGTAACAAGTAGTAAATATTAGGCCCTCAAATTTATGGATTCTCACAAGCCAGTTAGTTCAAGTGGGACTGCTCCAGTATGCTAGAAAAACCGACTGTGGGCATGTTGTTTGGTCCTGTGATGTCGGGGAAGCATAACAGATGTCCCTTGGCCTCTCTGCCTCAGAGCCACCCACTGTGTATACTTTGATGAGGTTCAGGACACGGAAACAGAGAATTTGATGCCATTCTATGTAAAACCTCTGAATACTGTTGCTGTAAGTTCAGTGCAGGCTGCATTTGCTCTGACTTTAAGGGAAGAATTGAACTTTGCGTCAGTTTTAATCTAATCAGGAATACATCACTGTTTCTGAAAAACCCATCAGTTGTTCTGATGGCGCTCACTGTGCTTCTCAACAGCAGCCATCTGGGAGTGTCTGGATGCACAGATATTGCATTGGCGGAGGATCTGCCTTTAAGTATATAATCATTCTGTTTTGTAGAGGACTGATGCTTGAGCATTTTCCTATAGAAAAGCATGCTTTATATAGTAAACTATATGTGTATGCACATTTTCTATAGATGATATGGTATATATAATGCATATACATTTACTATATATACTACCTAGTATATATGTGTGTGTATATATATACTGGATATGTAATATATTGTATTATAGTATAAACTATATATGTAGTTTTCTTATAAAAACATTTTCAGTGATGAACTATATATGTTCACATATTTACTATATATAGAATATGTTGTATGTATATATATGGTGGCTATAAAATATTTAGCATATATACTAGTTATATATTGCATATACTATATATAGGATAAACTATTTAAATGTATAGTTTTTATGTGGAAAATTATGTTTCTCTGTGATAAAGTATGCATATATTTAAGTATTTATTTCTTTCCTGTGAATTCATGAACTATATTTTTAATTAACATGACACTGTGGCCTGGGATGACAGGAAGGTCAGTAAGTAAGGTGATCAGAGAGCCTAACTTTCATCCCCAGAACCCATATGTAAGCCCACACTTGTGAGCTTAGTACTGGGGAGTACATGTACATGTGGGTTCTTGGTGCTCAGCGACCGGTCAGCCTAGCCTACATGGTGAGTTCCAGGCCTGTGAGATACCCTGCCTCAAAAGATATCATTGTCCTCCAGCATCTGCATGTACGTAAACATGTGAGCACTAGCACGCACGCGCGCGCACACACACACACACACACACACACACACACACGAGACAGAGAGAAAGATAAATATGTCAGTGTATTGGGGGAGAGAAGACCCTTTCCCAAGGGTGAAGATTTGCTGAGCTGTCCCACCGGTCACAGCCATCTAATAGTGCTCATGGTTAAACTGTGTCCCCGTGAAAGGACGTGGAGGAAAATGGGCACAGGGAGGTGATACATAGCGGGAGACTGGGGAAGACCAGTTCCCAAGAGAGCTGCTCACAAAGGGTATATCTGACTCCCCTTGCAATGTGTTTGCACTAACACATGTGTAATACCTCAGAGTACTTGCAGGAAACCCCATGCTTGTATTATAAGGTTAGTCCTGTAGAAATCCTGACCTGGATATACATCAAAATCCAAGACTTTCTGAAAGAAATTAGCCACCTAGCCTGAAACCTATTATCTAAAGTATACAGGTACTTTAAGCCAGTCTTTCTGGCAGAAATTCTCACAATCCACATGCTAGCCCACAATATCCTTACAGGTAAGACATCCTCTCATGGCCTCCACATGTATGTAGAGGAGTACACATACCCACACAATGACATGCACATCTATCACATAGACGTAACACACACATGCACCAAATACACACACATATAAACACACACATGCCAGTAAATAGAAAAGTCTAATAGTCTAATTTGGTGTCATTGGTTAGCTATAATGGCTCCTTGGCTAACACCATGCTGGGGAGTAAAATAGCAACTCCAGCAGCTACCAAGCACAATATGCAGGGACAACAGGTGCGCTGTTTAATTGTTTTCTCATCATGATGCATATTTCACACCCCATAAATCCCAAATGAAATAGCGAAATAATACATCAAATTAAATGCTTTGGAGATTTAAAGGATTTGTGCTACTTAGGCTAGAGAGAATACACTGGAGTCTGTAGCAGGAATGGCACCTCAGTTATTATTAATGTCCCTGAATATGAACTGTTTATTTTTGCCTTAAAAATTGACACTCCAGAAGATAGACATACTGGTACAAGTCTGTAATCCCAGCACTGGAGAGGCAGAGGAAGGAGGACAGGTACACGTTCAAGGTCTAGTTGAGTTCAAGTCTCACTTAGTGAGACCATGAGTCAGTATACACACACACACACACACACACACACACACACACACTCCTCTCTCTCTCTCTCTCTCTCTCTCTCTCTGTGTGTGTGTGTGTGTGTGTGTGTGTGTGTGTGTGTGTGTGTGTGTGTGTATGTACCATGATTGTGTTAAATTCAAGAAGAGTTAAGAATTCACACTTGGATTTTACAAGCGAAACAACTAGTTACCATAATGAGCAACTTAAATCTGTGCAAATATGAGATTAAGTGTGGATGTTCTTGGATTGGGGCTTATTCGTTTACTTTTTTATTTAAAGCAGGGTCTCGTGTAGTCCAGACTGACCTTGAACTCTATAGATAGCCAAAGAAAACCTTAAACTTCTGATCCCCCTTCCTCCACGGAAGTTCTGGGTTGAGCAGTGTCCACCGCCTTCCTTGCCAAGTTTATGAAGTGCTGAGAGTGGAACCCAGGGCCTCCTGAACTCTGGACAACTGCTCACACTGAACCACAGCTGCAGGCCCTGGTGGTTTCCGGTTTTCTTTCCTAAACTGGGCGTTGCTCTTTGTAAGAAAAAAGAGCTGACTGGATGCTTAGCCTGGACAGCATCAGCATTGGTAATTACAGTCTTTTGGGGTTCCCTCCCTCAGTGTATTTCTAGTCAGAGGAATACAGCTCAAGTTCTGCTAAGTGAGCTTCACACAGGTAGGTCAGGTGAGAGTCTTTGTTATCGTCTGTTGCAAAAATCAACTCTTTTCCTTTGGTTTTCTATTCTTGTTTCTACGGTGTGTGGGTGTTTTGCCTGTATGTATGCCTGTGTATCACATACATGCAGTATCCATGGAGGCCAGAGGAGGGTCTCAGGTTCCCAGGAGATGGAGTTATAGGCCACTGTGAGCTGCCATGTGGGTGCTGGGACTAGAACCCAGGTCCTCTGGAAGAACAGCCAGTGCCAGTGCTCCTAATCACTGAGCCATCTCCCCATCCGAGAACAGCTCTTTTGCTGACAGAAAGCTCTATGACTTGCATCTCCTGCTGCCCGATAGGAGAGACCTGGTAGTCGGGATAAAATGCAGTCACCAGAGGAACACGCCTGCTCTGACGTGAGCTCTGCTCGTGTCCCTTGCTCTCCCACATGGCTTCCCATGCCTCACTGCTATGGTGCTGCTCCCATGGGGTCTTCCGGACAAGCCAAACACTGCCCAATGGGCTCCTGTGACCTTGCCAGGGATGCAAGCAGCAATGTTCAGTTTTGTCCTTTTGTATGTGTATATGTGTATGCATATGTGTGTGAATGTTCACAATCTATGGGTGCATGTGTGTGTTCACTTGTGCATGTGCATGTATTTATGCAGGCCCCACACTCACCTTGGATGTCTTCCTCAATCTGTCTCCTCTTTATTTGCTGAGACAGGTTGGGTCTCTTACTAGTCTAGAGAGCCCACTGCTCTGGTTTGTCTCCTCTAACAGTTGGCCACCATGCCTGCCAGGCTTGTACATGTGTTAGCAGGAACTGAACTCAGGACCTCATCCTTACATAGCAAGCACTTCCTCTTTTTAGCCACCACCCCAGACTTGTGAACATGCTATATTTAAAGATAAAAGCAACACTTAATGTAGCAGAAGCATAGGTGTTCCATCTTTCCCTTAAGGGCAAACATGACAACCCAGAAATATGAATTATGTCATTAGCGAGGCTTGTCATAAACTACACCATTTCTCATTACCATGCATTAAATGATTGCAGATGGTCATCCTAGAAGTTCATATTAAATTGGGTGACTTACCTTGAACATGCTATGTCTCATTAGCCACTCGTCTATGTAGAGACACAGGGAAGAAGGGCAATTTGTCTATGTCCCATGGGCAGTACAAGGACAGTGATAGCATTATGAATTAAAGACTACTTAACTGTACCAAAAATAGAGAATGTTGGCTTTAGGAGAGCATCATTCATGAGATGGCATGTTTCTCTTGAACTTCTCCTCAGCTGACATTCCAAGTTGTCTCATTTAGTCAGGATAGGGTGCTTTTTTCTGTGGTAACAAACAGCCACAAGTTGGCATAATTTATTTCCTGACCATGCTAATGTCTTTAGCAAGTCAGCAGGAGGCCATCATACATCCTACATACTCAAGAAACTGCACTGACAAGCCCACCACTGTCTCACACCTGGCGGGTCACTGGGCTGGGGGGGAGGCAGGGGGCGAGCTGTATGTCAGGGTGGGTGTGGGAGGGTATTACCTCAATATTGGAAATATATGGACTGAAGCATTTGACTCACACCGAAGAGGCCACGTTTTAGGGAGAAAGAATCATATTCAATAAGCAGCATTTACTGTCATACTTACTGCACGCCCTTCTTTCTTCTCCTTCAGAGTCAAGAGAGCAAATGCATTTTTCCCTTGGCTTTCTTTTCTTCTTAGGAATATCCTCTAGTCTTGACTCTGGACCTCAATTCAAATCTTCCATGGGAATTCATGGAAATCTTTGGCTTTACTGATGGAATGAGAATAGGCATGGTTACAGTTGCTCTTTGTTCATGGTTGCTCCTTCATCCAAACTGGAGTAAAGATAAGACAGGCTGTCCACCAGCCATCTGAAAATGAGTTCCATGCCAGCCATCTTAGCCATGAGCCATATCACCTGTCTTGAAATAGTGCACCAGCCATTTTGGTATAAGCTATGGAGAAGTCATATTAGAATATGCCCACAAAGTGTGGCAGAAGAGAGGGTATGGGGGATAGATGCCTCAGCTGTCAATGCTTTCCAACAACAGGTTCCTGGAGAGAGAGAGACAGAGAGACAGAGACAGCCACAGCCACACAGAGAGAGACAGACACAAAGACAGACAGATACAGACAGACAGACAGACACACACACACACACACACACAGAGAATAGTATCTGCTAAGGTTTCCCAGCGTATTTCTAAAGTTCACCCACACCCATCTGAGGAAAATAGTTGAAAGTTTCTTCTATAGTATTTTCCTTCTGTGTTCTTATAAATGGAGAGTCTTTCCCCAAAAAGAACATTTAATAAAACCATAAAGTTTCTTTTCTTTGATTTAAAAAATATTGTCTTGGTTTCAAGTTCTTATTGGGGTAGTTGAAATGTTTATAGGATACAATCTGTTAGAAATAAAATGAAGGAAGAGGAGAGATGATACTGTGGCTTGGGAAATGGTATAAAGCCTCGGAGCTACCTCTGAGAGTATCTCCCCTGCTGGCAATGTTATAGAATGTCTCGAGAGTTTTTCAAAATGCAAAACTCTTTTGAACAGATAGCTTCAGGCACTTGGGAAATAGCTCAGGCAGTAAAATGCCCGCTTGCATGAAAACAACCCTGCATGGTGACACATGCTTAGATTCCTACTGCTGGGAAAGGAGGGACAGGGAGTTCTCTGGTGGTTACTGGCCAGTCATCTTAAGCCAAGTGGAGAACTCTAGGCTACTGAGAGGGACTGTCTCAAAAACAAAACAAAACAACAACAACAACAAAAATTGAATGGTAACTGAAGGACACCTGAAGCTGTCCATTGATTTCTACATGTGCATGTGTGTGCACGCTTGCACACACACAGACTCATTAAATAAATAAATAAATTTTAAATAATAAAATTGATAATTTTTAATAAAAATTTAAAAAAATATAAATAAAATTTAAAATTAGACCTTTAACTTCATACATGTGCATGCATGCATATGCACACACATACACACACACAAACTAAATCAATTAATCGATAAACAAAACGACAAATAAATTTTAAAATGAGACATTTCCCTTGATAAATTCAGGCTCCTTCCTGAGAAGAGAGGACTGTCTCCACCCTGTGAGCTGGGTGTCTTGAACAGCCACACTGAAGTTGGGCCAACAGGAGATGACCTCTGTCGTTCTCTCTCTCTCTCTCTCTCTTTGTACTTTTCCCCCACACACTCCTTCTTTGAAATTTTAAGAGAATAAATGAATGGCATTTCAAAAACTCTGATGAGAAAGTCTTTTTAAAACCCCTGTGGAGCGCTTGCTCATTTCCACACGTGCTCCCTTAGAAGGATGGCTCTCCACTTTATGACTATGTATTGATCTCTTAGATCCTTCTCTAGTCCATCTCTGCTTTGCTTCCTACGGGCAAAGGGTGAGAGGTAGATAATGGTATTAATTTTCCAGACATCTGCACATGTTTAACTGGCCTCTTGAAGCCTGCACACGGTTTCTCAGTGAGCCCACCACAGGGCTAAAATGCCATTAAGATATAGATTGCAACAATACATAACAACCGGAGTTGTCATGCTCACCTTGGCAATGAGAGGAAAGGCAATTTATTTCAGCAGAGCATCACACCAATGCCTGCTCCTGCCCAACCAGAGGCAGTGCCTCTGAGTTTTGGAGGTAGATGGTAGATCTTGGGCTTGCGAGTTCACCCACCTTCACCCAGACATTCAGGAAGTCAGTGGTGCAGTAGAAAGGCTTTGATATAACAAGAAATGGAAGATAGAAGAACACAGGAATTGGAACTTATAATCACATACTTTTAAAGTCATAAAGTCATGGACCATTTTTGTTTTCAGAAAGAAAGGCCTATGTTCACTTTCGTGTGTGTGTGTGTGTGTGTGTGTGTGTGTGTGTGTGCGTGTGTTGGGGGTGTGTGCACAGTCTGTGGAGGTCAGAAGAGGGCATCGAAGACCCTAGGGCTGGAGGTACAGGCTTTTGCAAGCTTCTGTTGGGAGTGCTGGGAACTAAACTTGAAGAGCAGCAAGTGTGCTTAGCTGCTGAGCCAGCCGCCTCTCTAGCCCCTGTGTGACGCTCTAAAACACACAATTAAAGACGTGGAATTACCAAGGAAACCAATTGCAGGTGTCCCTGGCTAGCCGCAAAATATTTGGGTTCCAAAGCTCTCTGAAGAGACTAAAATACACAGATACTCACGTTCCTTATGTAGAATGATTTTACATTTACATGTAACCTGTACATCTTATTTTACATTTCAGATTTCTCTAGATTACTAGTAATAACTGATACAGTGTGAATATCTTCTACATAGACTAAGCATTATTTAGGGAAAAGAAAGAGAGGGGAAAGGTCTCTGTATGTACCATACAGAGGGCACGTTTTCCAAATAATTTCAATCCATGGTTGATTAAATTCATGGATCTGTCTTTCTCTGTCTGCCCCCCCTCCCGTGTGTGTGTGTGTGTGTGTGTGTGTGTGTGTGTATTCCACTGAGTATTTGTGGAGGTCAGAGGACAGCTTAGGTTACTCAGTTGTCTCCTACCACCATGTGGGTCCTGGGGATCCAGCTTAGATTGTTAGGCTAGATGGCAAGTTATTGTTCTAGCCCAAGCTGAAAGAAGAATATCTGATATTGTTTTTGTTTCTTTTGAAGCATGGTTTCATTATGTATCCAAGCCTGGCCTTGAACTTTGAATTCTCTCATCCAGGCAACCCCCCAAAGAGATAGGATTATAGGATTTACCGAGCTTCGTAGCGCTAACATAGTGCTATGTTATACTTACATGTTATAACATAGTGCATTTTAACTTTAATAATGATGTATGTATACATCATTGAGAGATGTTTTCAGCTTTAATGTGGTAAAGTGTCAAGGATTCCTGCTGGAGACAAAGTCACAGGCTTATACAACTATGGTTTAAGGTCCATGTGAATTATTAAAGGATGTAATAATTTTTAGTTCAAATTTACTGAAACTGAAGATACATGAATCCTTTCCAGTTCACAAATGCCCAAGAGACTAGGCATGACTCACAGGTCTCATGTAAGATCTCAGAGGGGTTTAGGAGATGACTCTGCAGGTAAAGCCCTTGCTGCATATGCATGTGTATTAGTCAGGGTTCTCTAGAGTAACAGAACTTACAAAATGAATCTCTCCATTTATATAAAAAAGGGATTTTTTTTTAGAATGACTTGTAGGCTGTAGTCCAGCTAATCAAACAATTGCTCTCACTGTGAATGAAAAGTCCAAGAATCCAGTAGTTGCTTGATCCATGAGGCTGGATATCTTAGCTGGTCTTCAGTATATGCGGGTTTCCAGTGGAAATAGGCTCTAATGCCAGTGAAGGAATGGACTTGCTAGCAAGCGGAGGGCAAGCAGGCAAAGTATAAAAGCTTTCTTCTTCCATGTCTTTCTATAGGTGTCCAACAGCAGATGTGGCCCAGATTAAAGACATGTCTTTTCTAGCTCTAAAGATCTGGGTTAAAGGCATATCTTCCTATGCCAAAGATCTGGATTATAAATGTATCTTCCTACTGTAAAGTAAACAAAAGTCCCTCACCATGTGCCCTCCATTTTTAAATTTTAGTTAATTCCAGATGTAGTCAAGTTGACAACCAGGAATAGCCACTATGGCATTAGAACTAGAGTTCAGATTCCCAGAACCCACGCATTCTGGGTGCATGTGGTGGCCTGCCTGAAACCCAACCCCCACGAAGTTTAGATTGGGGATTACTGGAACAAATGCAATTCTGAGTTCTAGCTGACCCTGCTTCAGTGTATAAGGTGAAGAGATATTGAGAAAGATACTTGGCATAACCCCTGGCCTCCATATGATATGTACTCATGTGACCTTAACACATATATGTGACCTACACCTGCCAGTACACACATACACATACATGTATCCCATACACATTAAAAATAAGGAACTCCTTAGAATCCATATCCATATTATCTTTTTCTTAGAAATCATATAGCTATGGAAACACAGGACCAACATTTGTATCATGTCTCCCATACATTGGTTACTATAATCTCTAGAAAAGTTTTTGGGTAGATATGATGTATATGTTATTACCCTGGTCATGTCTTCATAGATCATAGACCCTGAGTTGTGTTCCCAGCAGCAGAGGTAGGTCATGTAGAGACATGAAAAGGGTTTTTTTTTTTTTTTTTGGTTTGGTTTGGCCCCCTTGGCATCCATTGGTTGTGGGGTGTGGTAGTTTGAAAGACATGCCCCACCCCCAAGTCTCAAACATTTGATTATTTGGTTCCCAGCTGGTGATTGGGAAGGATTAGGAGGTATGAGCTAAGTTTGTCATTTGTGGTGGCCTTTGAGGTCTCAAAGGGGTCTCAGTATTTGGAGTGTGTTATCTTTACTTCGTGTTTGTGGGAGACATGAGCTCTCAGTGGCTGTTCTAGCCCCCTGCTGCCTTCCACTCCACCATCATGGACTGTCACTCCAAATGAACCCTTTCTTGTATAAGTTGCCTTGGCTGTGGGGTTTTATCACAGCAAGAGAAAAGTAACCAAGATGTGGTACAAGAACAGCAGTGGAAGGTTGCTTTATCTGCCTCCATTCTGAGCTACCTGTCCAGGGGTGGGGCCCCAATCAATGTATACTTCTCATAAGGATCACCATGTGGCTAGCACCATTTCTTTTATTATTTTGAACCTTATGTGTATGTGCATGTGTGTGAATGTATACACGTGTGTTGTGCGTGCATATATGTGTATGCGTGTATGTGTGTGTGTGTTCATGTATTTAATTGCAGGCTGACTTTTGTGTGGGTTCTGAGAATCTAAACTCAGGTTGTCAGGCGTGTGCAGCAAGCATGACCCATAGTGAGTCATCTTCTTAGACCAGTACCTACCTGGTTACATGATGACATTTCCGTGAAAATATATGATGTGTTTTGAGCATACCCACAGCCCCAGTGCCCTTCCTCTCTTGCTTTTCCTCCAGTTAGTCTCCTCTCTTCTCTAGGATCATGTACCTCTACTTTCATATCCTCCATACATACATGGTTTTGTGACCTATGTAAAACCTAGGTCAAATAAATGAAGCTGTGATATTTGTCTCTCTGTGACTGATTAATTCATGTAATGTGATCTTTCTCCTGCTTCACTCATTTCCCAGCAAAAGACATACCTTCACTGTTCTTTCTGGTTGAAAACTCTTCCAGTATGTATGTATATATGTGTATGTGTGTAATGTGTGTGTATACATGTGTATATGTGCAAATGTGTGTGTGTTCCTTATCTATTCCTCTGTTGTTTTCACCCAGACTGGTTCTTAGATATGTGCATGGTACAGCAATAAAAACAGATGTACAAGTATCTCTGGCAGGCTGATGTGGATGGTAACTACCCAGGGGTGGTATTGTTGGGTCACATGATAGGTCTAAGCTCCTCCCACTGCTGCATGGTTTGGCATCTGCCTTTTCAAGCTGATGCCTTGAACTCTCCTAAAGGAAAGAGGAAATGGTTTCAAGGAGGCCAGTGACAATTTCTCTCAGGATTCAACATTGTTTCTCCCAAGGAACATAGATTTAAGGGAGAATAAGTTCAAATTAACCTCTATATAAATGTAATTATCAGAGAATCTCCTAAGATTTGAGACAGTGAGATTTAAAGCCAAGAAAACTTCTTATTTCTTGTAACAGACTGAAGAAGCTGATCTCACTTGTCCCATTACACGGTGATAAAGCAGTGTTTGATAGCAGCAACCCGTGTGATAAAATGATTATGGCAGCAGAGAGCGAGAATCTAATAATGGAATTGATCTGCAGATTCCAATTCTGTAAGAGCCATCATCGATCAGCAGAAACGTCAATAATGAGATCATATCGAGAGCTGCCTAAATCTTCCAAGGATCGCAAAGTCTGGCGATGGAATCACTAAGCAAATGTGATATGGAATGTAAAACTCTCACAATCACGCCCATTGACTGATGGCAGGCTCCAGGGCACTCCAGTGCTGCAGGACACAGTCAATCATGATCCCAGAGAAAATGAATAGAAAAGAATTTGTCAGAGTATTCTCATATTTTCAGATGTATATTGCCAGTATCATGTGAAGACAGAATAATTACAGTTATTATCACACTCAGTAATTATGGTTAGATATTGAGGTCCAAGGAAGAAGCTAATGTCCCTACTTATTTGTGTGTCAGATACCATGTTTGCACAGTGCTGTGACAAAGGAAATTGTCACTTTTCAGAGTCAGGTCAGAAAAGATTCTATAGGATAGCATACTTGACATTTTACGTATCCTATTTTCTTTCTAAGATTCATTCATTCATTCATTCATTTGTGTGTATATGCTGAGGAGTGCATGAGCATATGTGTGTGGTTATATGCACCTGTGTGCATTCAAAGAAGCCAGAAGAGGGAATCAGGTATCTTTTTTCAGTCTTCACCTGTACCTTTGAATCAGGGTCTCTCTTTAAACCTGGGACTTGCATTTTCTTAGCTAATCTGAAAGCCAGCAAGTCCCAGCGATCCTCTTGGCTACAATCCCCCAGGAACAGGGTTATAGACATGTACAGGATGACCAGCTTGCTAATGTGGGTTCGGTTCTCAAAATTGTGAATCAAATGCTTTTAACCACCAAGCCAGCTGCCTCTTCAGCTTCTTGTTTGCCATTTTATGCTATGACTAAGAATTGGTCCTAATGCTGTCATGTTTAGGACACAGGTAGCAAGATCAGCATCACCAAGTCAGCTTGAGGATCAGGAAGACTGGGGGCATATCAAGGCATGTGGAGCTGACAAAGAACAAGGCTGGGAAAATAACTCCATTGGAAAGGCACTTGAAAGCAAGCGTGAAGACCTGATTTCAAACCCCACCCCCCAGTTTAAAAAAAAAGCTGTGTGAGGTGGCATGCCTTTATAATCCCAGGGCTGGAGAGGTAGAAATTCCTGTTATTTGGTGACCAAACATCCTGTGTTTGTTGGCCAAACACCTTAGCCTACTTAACAAGCTCCAATGTCAATGAGAGATACTGTCTCAAAAATCAAGGTGGATAGTGCCCTAAAGAATACCTGAATTTGTCCTCTTGCCTCCATATGCACTGAAACTACACATTCATGTGAACCTGGGTACACAAATGCTCTTGAACACACACAAACGCATGCATATACACTCATGCATGAGCAGGGCAGGAATGCTGTTTGGGTGACCAGAGAGCAAACCAAGTATACACTCTGGCTATGCCCACTTCTGTGGGGCCATCTTGGCATGAAGTCAGTGCTTGCCCTTAGTGGAAGATTCTTCTCATACTGTCTGAGAAGCAGTGCCTTGCAGGACATGTATGGACAGCCCTCTATGGGGATAGGGAAGGAAATATATTGAAATGGATAGGGATCTGGAACAAGCCATTCCTAGCATTTTGATAGTAGGACAACTATGGCTTAGAAGTACTTCTTTAGAGACAGAAGAGATGGCTCAGAGGGTAGAGCTCATGTAATGCTTCCATGAGGGCCAGAGTTTGAATCCCCAGAATTCATATACAACAAGGCCCAAAGCATGAATCCGAGAGGGAGGTGGAGACAGAAGAAACCCTCGAGGTTCGCAGGGCACCTAATGCAGTGAATGCCATGGCAAACAAAGAGAGCCTGCCTCAGACAAGGTGGAAGGCATGGACCAGCACCCAAAGTTGGCCTCTGACTTCCACATACACTCTGCAGCATGTGTGCATGCACACCCATACTTATGAATGTGCATGCACACATACACGTACACATTATATACATGCATATCATCCACATAGACCCAAAAATATTTTTTAAGCACTGCCTTTTTCTTCCTCCCTCATTGTTGTATTTGTTCCAGCTCAACTGGACACACTGCCAGTGATGTCATACATTCTAGAATTTCCCACTAAGGGAATGACTCTTTCTCTAGTGGAGCTGTTATTCTGTTGGGAAACTGTTGGAGTCGTGTTTTATATATTCAGTATATGCTGAAGGTAATTGGAGGTAAACATACTTGAGAAATGAAGCAGACTACTCTGCTTCTGCAAAAGTTAGTTTGGGGGGGACGACTCAGTTGGTACAGTGCTTGCCCTGCACGCATGAGGACTTGAGCCCAGCTCTCCAACACCATCTTGAAAGTTGGGCATAGCTGTGCAGGTCTAGAAACTTAGTTCTCAGGGGAGTGGGGAAGACATCTAAAAGTCACTATTCATCCAGTCTACACAGACAGTGGGCTCAGTGAGAGCCTGTGGAAAATACCCAGTGTCCCCCTCTGGCCTACACACACACACACACACACACACACACACGTATACATGATGCACACATACAATTTGTGTTCACATTCAAAAGTGTATTCTTATGCTCAGTAAACTCACCATTATGGTTTTCTCTAACACAAACCAAATCCAATTAGTTGCAGGGCTGGATTCTTGGATGTGCAATCTGTGTGTTCCACATGCGGGTGTAGGAGTGCCCTGGTGTTGAGTTAATGCTCCACTCTCATCCTGTTGAAATTCTGTACAGAAGGTTCTGTACTGGCCCAAACAAATGATGCTGATGGTCCTTAAAACATCCAGCATTTCTCAAGGATCTGACACACTCAAAGTATCTCAGCTAACTGACTCTTTCTCTCAACCTTCAAAATTCCAGAGTCTTACTGAAACTTCAAGTCTTCAATAAGCTCCTATAAGCTGGAAGTGTGTTTATTATTCCAAAACAAAAGAGGAAGTCGTTTGCCCTCATTGTACAAACTCATGATCTAAATCCAATATGATGATGCCCAAGAGCACATGTCTCCCTCACTTTTCTGGTCATGGTCTTACCAATGTGGAGGATGACCAGTTTGTGGACCTGAGCCCTGGATTTATTCTGAATCTTTCAAAGTTAACTTTGTAGTTATTATTCTCTGTATTTAAAATATATCAAACTAATCTAGGGTTGGGAGCCAGTTAATGGTAGTACAATGAACTGGGCCATGATTGCGACCCTGGAATTTAGCCTGGTGGGTGACCCATGTAAATAAATACTGGGCGACATCATCTGGACTCAACCGTTTGGTTTTTGAATACATAATTCATATTTTATGGAGTGAATAAAGTTTTATGAACTCAAGTTAAAGGCTGGCTGTATTATTTCACTAGATTTTGATCAGTAGAAATACATTTATGAAGCCACAGCTGTGGGTCAATTGGTACAATGCTGCCCTAACACACACAGGGTCCTGAGTTCAAGACCCAGTACCACATAAATCTGGCACGGTGGCATGCTTGTATTCCCAGTGCTGGGGAGGTAGAAGCAGGAGAATCAAGGGTTCAAGTCTTCTTCAGCTGTATGTTGAGATTAGTGTAGTCTGGGCTATGTGAGGCAATTCCTTGAAAAACCAAAAGCAGAAATAAATTTATGAAAAGAAATTTGCTTTCTCATATCAAATAGCTGAAAAAATTACAATAGAGATATGTGTACGAAACATCTGAAGCCCCTGGAATCATTAACATGGAGCAATCAAGGAGAAATATTTATAAGCTTCAACAGGCAGCCCGAGACAAAACACTATTGTCTTTAAACCCAGCTGATTGCCTGCAAGTGTTCAAAGAGAGCCCTAATTTTATCACCTTAATTACTTCTTGGGAATTTTAATTTCTCATAGTTGTTAAAATAAGTCTGAGAGCAGTTTATTTTTCTCTCTGGGTTCATTTCTTTGTAATAGTTATTTATAGATCCATAACCAATTCCTTTGAAAAATAAGAACTCACTTTCAGCAGCCTCTGAGGTTGGAAACGCCGCCCGCACATGATCCAGAGTGAAAGAGGAGCTCAGAGAAAGATTACTGTGCCTCTTTGAGAGAAGTTTCCATCAAAGCAGTTTATGAAAATTAATAAATCTTGGGGGATTTGTGAGTATGGAATAATTTTAGGATTATGGTAGCCAGCAACTGTCTCGGAAGAAAATGGAGAGATTATGTTATTTATATTTATGCATCGAATATCTGCTTAATACTTCATGATTTCCACCCTGAGGGATTAGGAATTTCCCTTTTGACCTTCCCCCATGCCTGGTTCACAAACACAGTGTTTTCTAACTCCAGACCAGCGTGACGGGAATTAAGTGTTGTATACTTGTAGGTTCTAAAGAAAAACAGTGGAAATGTTTCATGTCTCATGGAAGATCTGTGCTTGCTAAATTTGTGTGCCTGTGTGAGTCAGTGTTGTTTGGCTATATGTGCTCATGTATAGGAAGTATATGTACCTGTGCATGCATGTACGGGCTAGAGGTCAATGTCTGTGGTCTTCCTCACTGACTATGCACCTTGTTTTTTGAGAGAGTCTCTCACTGACCCTGGAGCTCATCAATTTGTCTAAATTGGAGAGCCACTGGGCTCCAGGAGTCCTCTGTCTCCTCTCCTTGTCCTCTCCTTCCTTCCCTTGTGCCTTCTGTTCTATTTCCTCCCCTTCATCCTCCTCTTTGTCTTCCCTCTCATTTGCATCCCCCTTCTAGGGTTATAGATTTGCGCAACTCAGCATACTTGGGTACTAGAGATATGGACTAGCATCCTCATGCTTGCATGGCAAGCACTTTCCCAAAGAGCCATCTCTCGAGCCCTTTCCTGACTTCTGGTGCCTGTACAACTCCTTTTCTGCCAGGCCAGCTTCTGCATTCATGTGATTGTTCCACAGTGTCATGGTGCAGTCATTGTAAAGAGGGTTAGCTGGGAAAGCGACAGCAATTTGAGTTGAAAGTCTGGCACCCTTTCTGTCTCAGTTTCCCCTAAGAACCCTGAAAAAAAATTGCAAATTTGAGATTTAAATATAGAATTTATTTTTAAAATAATGGAAAAATAAAAATCAATCCACCCAACTTGAGTCCAACACAATGGTTCGAAACTGCCATTTGCCAAGAAATGATTTAGCCCCCTGAAACGTATTTCACAGCTAATCCTTTAATGCCTGTTTTACATATTACCCTTCCCACTGTTAATATTGAACAGTATTGTATGCTAGTAATTCCATGCCCTATATTTCAAATTGCTATTAGGAAGCCACATAAATAACAATTTTCAACTGCTTGTTTATAATGCCATAAAGCATTTCTTACCATGGGGGTAAAGGAACAGTAGATTTTAAAAATTACTTTGGGGACGAAGCTGCAGGGAAGCTGTGGTGCTGACTTTTGTCGATGGAGTCTACAAGGCAAATAGAAGCAACACTTTGAAACCCTGCTCATCAGCTTAGTTTGAACCAAGAGAAGGGAGACAATGTTTGCACCGAACCCTTAGCCAGTATGGCTGTGCATGTCACACACCTGCACAGGTGCTGCAAGATGAGCGGGACTCCAGCTGTTCATCCCGCCTGCTCAAAAGGAGCTTTCTCCTCCTCTCTCTGCTCTTCATTTTCTCCTCTTCCCCTCCTCTTCTTCCTGCTTCTCTTCATTCTCTCCTTCTCTTCTTCCTCCTCTTTCTCTTATCCACACTCTACCTCCTATTCTACCCCATTTTCCTCTTCTCCCCCATTTTTATCTGCTCCTTTTTCTAGTGACTTTTCCTATTGAACCAACGAAAGTGTATGCTATCTGCATGTATATTCATGTGATGTTTTTATACATGCGTACATTGTGCAATGTTCACATCAGAGGAAGCCTTCTGTGCCCTCAGCCCTGTCTCACATCTCTGTAGTGGAAGCCTTTGGAACCCTTTCATGCAGCGGGTGGAGTAGGAAGCACGCTGTCTCTCTGCACCGTCACCCCTATGTGACCACGCACCAGAGCTGCCTTCACCTTTGGAGCTGCGTCTTTGACAAGCTTCTCTGTACTTTTCAGTGTCTGGTTTCTCAGCATGTGGCTAATAGATAGTACCTTTTGGTGTTACTGGGAATTCTCACCAACTTTGGAATCAGAAATATACACATCTTTGGAGCTTGTAGGTCTTTGTGTAGTTCAAGCTTACATCATAATTAAAGGCCACAGATTGTATCCCCTGTACCCTTTAAGGAATAAATGTACCAAGAGGGAGTAAATGTTATATAAATGCCCAGTATACTCTGCTTGATGTCTCTTTTTCTAGACCATCAGTTCTCATGGGTCTCAGACCTTTTAGAGTTACATATTAGATATCCTGCATATCAGGTATTTACGATACAATTCATAACAGTAGAGAACTTACAGTTAGGACGTAGCAATGCAGATAATGTTATGGCTGGGATGACCACCACATGAGGAGCTGCATTAAAGGGTGGCAGCGTTAGGAAGGTTGAGAAGCACTGCTCTAGACCTTTTGCATAGATGAGGAAATTGAAGGCCATATCCAGGTTCATCATCAGAGGAATAGTTGGGATGGATAGGTTTAGAGGGGACCATAGGTATTTAGGAGAGGGATTGAGTCACAGCCTAACTCTGCCACTTGTTCACTGTGTGACCTAGCACAAGCCCTTGTCCTCTGAGGTTCCTCCTCCCCTCATTGACTCTACCAGATCTACCTCTGTGCTCCTGCTGAAAGTTTCTGCAGATTGTGTTAGGACATCACTCACCCTTGAACCTCTGCACAGAATTTCCCAGGAAGGCCGCTCTTTTGTTTTTCAGTCTCAGTAAGGTCAGGATGTCTCTATGTCCCCAGATTCTTGCTGAATTTTGACTTAAGGCCTGGATGTGTGGCTCAGTTGGTAGAGTGCTTGTCTACCATGCAAAAAGCCCTGAGTCCAGTTGCCAGGACACACAACTAGATGTGGTGGCACACACATGCCGCTGATCCCAGGTCTCAGGACTCAGAGGCAGGAAGATGCAAAGTTCAAAATCATCCTCAACTACACATTAAGTTAAACAAATATGTAAGATTCTGTCTCAATTAAAAACAAAACAACAAAACAAACCTAACCCATGTGTGATAGGATTAGGACTTGGGAGGCAATTACAGGAGTGGGGTAGAAACTCATAGACATGTAGATGACCTTTTTAAAAGGCCTCTTCCTTTCTGTGTTTGAGAACTACGACAAGAGGGTACCTACTTTGAACCAGGAGGCAGCTCACACCAACACCTGAATCTTGGCTTGACTTAACCACGTGGCTGACAGAATTAACTTTATTTTAATTATAAGTCACTTGGGATATGATGCCGTCTTGTATCAGCCAAAACAGCTGCCTAGTTTCATGGTAATCTCATTTCTTTTAAATATATGTTTTTTCTTTATTTTGAGAATTTTATACACGCATCCAGGGAAATCAATCATATATACCCCTAACATCCCACTCCAGCTCCCCCATATGTCCCCTAACATGTCTTCCTTCTGACCTCCTACCTCTTTCTTTATATATGTCCCCTAACATGTCTTCCTTCTGACCTCCTACCTCTTTCTTTATAACTCCCTCTAAATCGTGTCGTTCATGTGTTGTGGGTTTGGAGTCATCCGCTTGAGCATAACAAACCTTCAGTGACCACACCCTCAAAGCAGGGTGATTCTCCTTCCCTCAACAGCAAGCACTTGCTGGCCAGAGTGCTCCTCCAGCAGGGGCGGGGCCTGAAAAGCACCTCCCACATCCCTGGCAGAATGTTGACTGCCCAGAGCAGAGCTCTCGGACAAGCCCTTGCTGAGGCTTTCTGTCATCCACTGCTCTGGGAGGAGCTAGTCAGAGTGCCCTTGCAGGAGCGCCAGGGCCAGGGACCATGCTGTCACAATGCATGAGCAGTCGAGCCTGGGTAAGACACTCTATAGGCAGAGAATATGGTGCTCCTGAGACCAGGCCATGGAAGTCTCTAACCCTTGACCTCGGGTTACATAACTATTCTTGTTCTTCACTTCCCTGATCTGATTAGTGGAGATGATAGTAATTATACCGCAAAGGGTGAATATAAGGATTTAATGAGAAAAAGTTTTATGGAAACTTACATATCTAGAATGCAGTGAGCCTTCTCTTAAATGTTTGCTATTGTTCACTTAGTTCTCTATTTCAGTTAGGTCCACATTCGTAAACAGAATTGTGTTTCTTTGGGGGAAAAAAATGGAAGGATTTAAGAAAGAAATAGTATTCGGTAAAGCCAATCATAATATATAGCTACTGAGGGGGGATATGTTTCTGTAAATAATCCTTTACCCATGTCTCTGTAAGCAATATTAATAAAACTCTTTTAGTCACATACAAAGGATATGGAAGTTCCAGTACCATTTGGAAGAGGAAGGGATCAGCAGGAGTGGGAGGGGACAAGAGAGGGTGGCAATAAGATGATTGTGGTCAACTGAATTATATGCATGTATGCAAGTGACAGTGAAATCATTTTAGATATAATTAACAAATGCCAGTAAAAGCATTGTCAAGCAATCGTAATATAAGAATAATGGTAGTAAGATAGCAATAAAGTATTTTTATTAAATGAATGAACTGTGCTTGAGTCTGGACAGCAAAGATATATTGGATTTGATGATATTTTTTAATTCTATGCAGTCCATTTCATTGTCTAATTAATTTATATTGTTATTTTAGTAAATTGTCCCTGACAGACCATCATTAAGTAAATTTAATTGAGCAGAATTATAAGCCTGAACTCTGTAATCAGGTTTCCTGGGCTCCCAGCACTAGTTCTGAGACCTCCATCCAGCAGGACATTTTAACTCTTGGGTCACTTCTTCATTTACAAGGTGGGGTTGAAAATAACAATTTAAATCATCTAGGCAGAAAAAAAAATCACCATGACAACATAATTTATCCAATGGGAATGGACCTGAAACAGAAGCTTAACGCTTTAGACTGAAATAAGCAACTTTGATGAAACTTGTTTTGTAAATGATACCAATGGGATGATTAATGCCCTTCTGTGATGGGAAAGGGGGAACTGAGTATCAGAGGAATTGTTTAGGCTGAGACAGGAGGCAGATCCCAGAGAAAACCCTTGCTGAACTACTGCCTGGGCTAGACACAGCCCTATGCTCTGAACATCTCCCCTGGTGTCTGTCCTCTTAGCTTCCTGCTCCCTGAAAACTAAGATAACAACCTCCACATAAAACATGGCCCTTTATGAGGTAAACTCAAGCAAAGGACTTCACACTGTGTCTCTTTCCGCCCCAGAGCAGGAGGTAGCTTATTTCTTCCTAATAAATGGTACATTAAACCCCAGGGACTATCAGTGAGGTTTCCATTAGGTCTGGGGGGAAAAGGGGGGAGTTCATCTCCCCCCCCCCTTCTAATCTGTGTAGTTGAGTGAAATCAGAAGGGAAATTCAATCCCCTGAATATAAAGAGCAGAAAGCTTCTGAAAAGTCAGGACTTTTCAAAACTAAAACGTGATTAAAAATGCAAAAAAAGCAGTGTAGATAATTTTATGGAACAGCAGGGGCGATTGGGAGGCACTTATTAAAGAACCTGTTAAAGTAATTAGCGATAAAAATGGAAATTTGAAGCATTTCTGTATCTCTTAGATCCCAGAATAAGCTCAGGCTGCACTGAGTCAACTTCCTCCCTCTGATCCGCTTCACTCACAGCCAAAAGACAAAGGGACGCTCCTCCACGGGAGGCCTAGGACTGAGGGCAAGCCTCAGCCACCTTCTGGAAGTGGTTCCACACTTGCCCACAGGTCTGACACGCCTGCCCCGGGAGCCCCAGCCCCAATCAGGTTTCTTAGATTCTGTCGCTCTGTAATTGTACTATGTCTGAAACATTCCTGGTGGGTTTTCTTTTTGTTGAAAGACCCTGACACAAAGATTGGGAGACTTGCCCCTGCCAGTGGAGTTCCTGCCTGCACAGTCACCATGCACATTGCCACCTGGAACGCCCTGGACTTGCTGTTAACACTCTGCCCACACCCCAGTCTCTGTCACTTCCCCTGACAACTCTTGTTCTACTGAAATGTCTTTCTTTGTGAGATAGGGTCTCCTGAGCACAAATAGACCTCTGTGTAGCTGAGACTGACTATGAATTTCTCATTCTCTTGCCTCCACCTCCCAAGCGGGAGGATTACAGGTATTCACCACCATGCACAGTCTACGCAGTGAGTGGCAGGTTCCAACCTAGTGCTCCAGCCATGCCAGTAAACATTGTACCCAGTGGGCTACAGCCCAGCCCCTCTGCCGCAATCTCTGTTGCTTGTTATACCTTTAGAATTCTTTAGAATTCTCCCCTCATCTGTTCAGTTTAGACACTTCATTGATCTCCTAAGCTGAACTAATGGCCTTCTATATGTCTCCCATAGTTCACAGTCAGGATACTGCCCAAAGGAGAGGCTTCATAAATGTAGAGGTTCCCAAGGGAACTGTTCTCATCCATCTCCCTGCTGGTCCTCACCTGCAGGTCTGCAGGACACCATTCATGGAACTATGGCAGATAGGACCAGCAGTAGATGTTCTTTCTGCTCAGTCACCTATGCTGTGGAGCCCTCAGAGAAACTTTGTAGCCACCAAAGTAAGACAGAATGCTTGCCGAGGATTGGTGTGTGAGGCAAATCGAAATGTTGTCAGGGAAAATAATCGTTGTAGCAAGGATTATTCTGATAGACCTTAAAAACTAATTATGAAAGTTAGACTCAAGCGAGATCACACCATGGAGGGTATACTTGTTAAATGTCTTCCAGAAGAACGTTTGAAAGACATTCTCTCTGCATCCGTCTGCAAGATGGCAAGGTCAGATAATATGTTTTTATCTTTATATCCCAAAATGGAAAGTAAGTCATAATTAATTAAACATCAGCTTTTACCAAAAAAGATTTTTCTGTCCTAGGCTCAAATTTTTGTGAATCTAGGAAATGACCATATAATACTCTGTTATATAACATAAAGTTATATAATATTCAGTTTTATAATAAATTCTTAATGTATTAGAACCAAAACCCATGAAATGCAAACCCGAGAGTCTGCAGCAATCACTCTTGGTGGAATTTAGAAGGGCTGGTGAAAATCATATTTCTGAGAGGACAAAGATAGAAGTCTAGTATGTGAGGCTAAAGTGTGAGGGGTTTGGTTTTTTTTTTTTTTTTTGGTTGTATTTTTTTTGTGTGTGTTGTTGGTTTCTTTCATTTGTGCGTGTGTGGGGTGGGGAGATTGTTTGATAAGTAAAGCTTCCATACAGAAATTACACTCCTCAGACTAAGCTATTTGGGGTAATTTTATTGTGCTTCCCTTGAGCAGTTCCTACACATAACTATGAAAATTGCTCTATTACCCCACAGAAGGAACAAAACGCCTCCATCCAGCTCCATCCAATTCACAGCCATATTGGAAACACTTCCCTTAAACATAGCACACAGATACGTTATACCTCATGCACACGATAGGACCCTTCAGGGTGCTGGCAGTATCAAAAGGTACTCAGAGAATGTCCTAAGACTGCTGTCCAGGTTTGTCCCCTTTGTGTGGGGTTGGAGGGAGGAAAGCACAGCAAGGGACTCACTGCACAGTGGCAGCACAGGACTCCGTCAGAGGAATAGAAATGGGTCCCTAGAAGCTTGGCTGGAGCTGTGCTATAGGATCAGCTCTCTGCAGTGAATGCAAGTCCACTCAGAACAAAACGATAGCTTAAATCAGCCGTCACAAGAGGCCAGCAGGAATGTGCAGCGGATAAGGGTACTTACCCGTCTGACCCCTCAGACCCAGGTGGTTGAAGGAGTAGACCTACTGCTAACCAATTGTCCTGACGTCTACATGTGGCCTGTGCAATGTGTGTGCTCACACCCACAAAGCACACACAAACACACACAGACACGATGAATGATTACAAGTCTAAAATGAGCAAAGAAAATAGATTTCCAAAGAGATCGAGTTAGGCTCCAGGTCACTAGATGTGAGGAAGGGTGACCAGTAAGCAAGTGCAAGTCCAGGAGCAGCCGACACAGAGGCTGGGGCAGGTGAGGAACAGACCTGGACAGAAGTGGCAGGGCTCAGGAGCCGAGCCATGATAACAGTGGAGAGTGGAGGTCCCTGTAGTTCCTGTCTAGCTCCCAGTGTGTTTCCATTATTAATTACTTTTCTCATCCCTGTGACAAAATACCTGATAGAAAACAGCTTAAAGAAGCAAGGGTTTGTTTTGGCTCACAGATTGAGGGTATAGCCTATCATGGTTGAGAGGAAGCCAAAGGCAAAGGCAGCTGGGCACGTTGCACCCATCATGGAGCACAGAGATGTGAAGGCTGTGCTCAGCATGCTCTCCCTTCTCTTTCTCTTTCTGTCTCTCCTTCCTCCTCTCTCTCCTGTCTCTCCCCCTTCTCTCTCCTCTACTCCCCTCTCTTTCTCCTCTCCTCTCTCTCTCTCTCTCTCTTTCTCTCTTTCTCTCTCTCTCTCTCTCTCTCTCTCTCTCTCTCTCTCTCTCTCTCTCTGGTTTAGGATCTCAGCCCATGGGATGGTGCTACCCACAGTTAAACCTCTTTTGGAAACACCCTCATGGACACACCCAGAGTTGGGTTTCCATGGTGATTCTCAATCCCACCAAGTTGACAGCTAAGATGAGCCCTCAAAAGCACATTGAGAGTAGTGGTCAGGCAAAGGTGGTAGGTAGGCTTAGCAGTAGTTCATATGACAGGAGCAGACCATCTCACTTTGTAATTAAGACAGGAATTCACACAACTGTGGGAACAGAAGCCTTCTCTTCCAGCTGAAAGATTTTTCTCCAGAAAAAAAGGAAGAGAGCAACTCTGGGAACATAAAACAGGATGTGGGTTGAACATTCAATAATTAGTTTTCCCCAAGTTTACTATAGCAGGGTGTTAGATGATAACAGGTTAAAAAATATTGCTTATAGGACTGAAGAAATGGTTCAGCAGCTAAGAGCACTGACTGCTCTTGCAGAGGATCTAGGTTTAGTCCCCAGCACACACAGGTGGCAGCTCATAGCTTCCTGTAATGCCAGATCCAGGGAGATCAGGTACCTCTAGCCTCCAAGGTCACCTGGACTGACATGAACATATGAACACAATTAAAAATAGTAAGAATAAACCTTTAAGAATATTCATATCCACCCTCTGTGACTGAACCTAAGTATCCATGTTGATGGAGCCCATGGAATATATATATGCCATGCTTATTCTTATGTACAGATATTTGTCTTTCTGTGTGGGCCATGAGTTTCTGTGGATGCACTTGTCCATGCATGCATGTGTGATAACCAGAAGTTGACATCCAGATGTCTCTTTACTGCTTTTCACCTTATTTTTATTCTTAGTCTTACGGTATTTATTGTGTGTGTATGTGTGTTGTGTGTGTGTGCACGTGTGCATGTGCACATGCATGCACATGTGCTTCTGTGCATTTTCACATTATTATTCATGCAGGTTCTCTCACTGATCTTGGCACTCACCATTTCAGCTCAACTAATTAGCCAGCAAGCCCCAGGGATCCTCCTCTCCATAGCCACTTCTCGGGTCTGGGATTACAGACATGCACTCTGTGCCTGACTTTCTATATAGGTTCTGGAGATCAAAACTTGAGTTTTCATTCCTGTGTGTGCTAAGCCATCTCTGTGGCCCCAGATGTTCCCCTTTTAATAGAGGAGGGAAATTATGCCCGTGATTGTAAGGTTAGATTAATTATCTTAAGGAATATGAATGAAGAAATGGGACCCATGGCTACATTATACTTTTGTTTTGTTATTTTTGTTTTTATTCAAAAGCTAAGCTATTAGCTTCTGAAGTCCTGGCAAGGAAAATGTCACACCCTCCTTCCCAAACTTGAGGAAATACAACAGTAAAAATAAAAGCTGTTTATCACTTTCTTTCCGTGGTTCGCCTAGCACAGTTCCCATTGCTCCCCAGACTTCTCAGATGAAGAGCTCAGCTCTCACCTCACCTTGTACCACTAAATAAAGTCGTGGTGTCTTCCTGGCCTTAGCAATCACTACCTTGAAGTTAAGACATCATCATGTACTGAGTCCAAACCTAGGGGCAGAATTCTGTTAAATGCAATAAGCCTTCAGTGAGCATCTGAGAAACTGCAGCCTGGTAAATAATGGGAGAAGCATAATGGAAAACTCTGGCCCTCCAGCCTGGCTCTGCTGGCTCTGATCTCCACTCTCCACAGCCATCATTAACCACACAGCTGCAGCATCAGTCCCTGCCACTCTCCAGGGAGCACTCACCTTGATCCCACCAGCTAAAGGACAGCCCGTCCTTGGCACAGTCTGTTGAACATTCCTAAGCTTTGTCTTCCAGATGCAGACCTGTGCAGAGCACAGAGCTGGCCACCTGAGTAACACACACACACACACACACACACACACACCAACCAAGAAAATACTGATCTGATGTACAACTTGGCTACCATCTGCCCTTACCTGGCTGGGTCCTTGAGTCTGCACTTGGTATTTTACGCTAGTAGGAGGGGTATGTCTTGGCTATGGATTGTGACATAGCTTAGCTCTTCAAGAACTTCGCTACCTCCACTCCTGCACACAGTGACTGTTGTTGATCTCACTGAAACAAAGCTGAAATTTGTAGTATAGGAGTTCACGTTGCTCTGCTGATAAAGCTATATATATAAGCATATAAATGTGTGCACATATCTAATATGTATACACATGCCTATATATTGTTCTAGTCAGCATTAACTACTAACTTGAAATACCCTTCAATCATTTGATTAAAAAAATAGTCTCTGCTGAGTAATTATCTTTATCAAGTTGGTCTGTGGACATTTCTATAAGAGATTTTCTTGATGCATGAATGAGGGCCCAGTACACTATGAGTGGTACTATTTCCTGGGCCAGTGGTCCTGGGTTGTATAAGAAAGACGGCTAAGCATAAGCCTTTGAGTGATCCAGTTAGCAAGCCCGACTGTGACCTGGAAGTATAAGTCAAATGAACCCTTCCCCCTCCTACACTGTTTTGGTAAGAGTGTTTTTACAACATAAAAGATAGGAAAGTAGAGCATGTGCATGTGTGCGTTTTTATTGAATATCTGCCCTGCACACTGCCAAGTGTTTATTGTAGATGAGGGCAGTATCAGCCAGGTAAATGTTCTCTGTGATAGCAAACAAACCCCAAATGAGTCACTGCTCAAGCCTAGTAGGCATTGTTCTTTCTCACATGAAGTACGCGAAAGCATTTTTGGCCCTGGAGTGGTTCTCTTCCAGCCGTTGGCCTACGTTTGATTGGCTCCATTTCCAACAACGGGTTGTTGTTTTTGGACTGGCTGCATTAAGCCAGTGGAAGGAGGAAAACCCATAGAGAACCATTTAGGAGAGGTTCGTGAACCAGAGAAGGAAGGCAAGCACCTCTTACTCATATTCCATGAGGTAAAACTACATGCCACGTTGCCAGTTCTACTTGCAAAGGAAAATGGGAATTGAAGTCCACCTGCGTGCCCAGAAAGAAGAGTGTTAAGACTCTGTGATACCTGACCAATCCCTTCCTGAGGGACATAGCAGAAATGTAGCGCGAGATCTTCGTTCTTATGGAACTGATCTTCTTGGGATAATAGAACCCAGGATGGAAAGTGTTATAGGATTTGTTCAGGTCCAGTAATGGTGTACAACAGGTAACACGTCAGAGTAAGAGGACAGAGTGATCCATCGGGATGGGAATTCATCTGTGTCTAGGATGGATCACCTTTTAGATGGGGTTGTTTGCAGTGCAGTCCTGAATAATGTGTAGCACAAACAGGAAAAGGATGCCGCAGAATGGGGGGTGAAATCATCAACTCAGATAGGAGAGGATGCACTTCTGGCATAGTGGGGCCAGGAGGATGGGACTGTCCTGATCAAAGAAGTTTGATTCAAAGCTTCTTCCAGCTCCATGCTAGAGACTTGGAGATGTGAGTTTGGGAGTCTCTATCCTAAGACCAAGTGGGATTTAAGTTACTAAGATCAGGTAACAGATGCTGTGAAAAAAAAAGGAAAATAAGAAAATCTTTCTGGCACACAGTTCCAGGATATAGTCCAGTATGGTCAGGGAGTCAACATAGCAGGAGTGTGTGTCTGTGTCTGGTTTTGTGTCTGTGTGTATCTATCAGTCAGACTTTCTGTCTGTCTGTCTGTCTGTCTGTCTGTCTGTCTGTCTGTCTGTGTGTGTGTTTGTGTATGTGGCTTTGCCACCCTTTATATCTAAAACAAAATGCATCTAGGAACTTTCTGGGTTTTCAGGTTAAAGATTTGAGGTTTAAAATGGATCACATAAGAGAGTGCATCCAGAGGGATACTCCCAGTGAGCATGAGCTATAGGTGAGCTGTGATGGAGAATTTACATCTAATTAGGTGAACTCTAATTAGGGTTGTGTCATTCTGGCTTGCTCTCTTTGACAGTGGCCTTAGTTAAAATTTCCATGAAGGTTGTGGAGGTGGCCCAGTGCATAAAGTATTCGACTTGCAAGCATTGAGGACTTGAGTTTGAATTCCCAGAAACCGAGTAAAGCTGGGCACATCTGTATTCTCAGCCCTCCAACAGGGAGGTGAGAGGCAGACATATAGGATGCGTGGATCTGGTGTGGGCTGCAGAGAACAAGAAGCCCTGTCCCAAGCAAAGTGGAAGGAGCAGGCTGCTTGTGCGGCTATCCTCAGATCGCCACACGTGCATTGAGGCAAATTTGCTTCTGCATATTCTCTCTCTCTCTCTCTCTCTCTCTCTCTCTCTCTCTCTCTCTCTCTCTCTCTCTGCCTTGATTTCCCCACCATAATGGGCTATACCCAGGAACTGTGCACAAAATAACAAAATAAAACAAAACTTTCTTGCTTAAATTCCTTTTGCCAGAATATTTTATTGAAGCAACAGAAAGAGAAAATAAGACAGGTCCCTATTTCAAGGGTTCAAGGGAATAAATTGATCAGTTGGATAAAAACCAATGGCACAATGCATCACTGAAGAGGGTAGGGTTTGACACACACATACTCATGCAGGATGTGCAAGGGTGACATCATATATCTGAGAAGAAAGAGTGAAGCACAGCCATGAACTGAATGAGAAGTCAGATATCTAATCTACAGAGGACTCTTCCCTCAAATCACATGATCTACCACGCAAAAATCACCATTTCTTTTGCTTAATGTCCTTTCCCATAACCGCTCCTGCTGTTTGCATATTGATAAATGTATCCTTAGGTCTTAAAAAATATAATTAGTTTGGCACTCTCTCAATCTCTTAAACCTATATATGAATGGAGAAAATATAAGAACATCGTTTTCTTTCTGAACTGTAATGAGTGTTAATTGGGTACTTATTGAATATAATACACTATGACAGGTTCTGATTAGTTAACAATAGGGAAGATTCTGATATTACTCACAAAAATCTTAGATCCCAGAGAGAACTTGAGAAAAGAATTATAAAAATCAAGCAGAAGCAATATCATGGTGCTAGTTACCTATTGGAGTCTTAGTAGTCTGGAAACCTTTGGATTTTCTTAGCAGCAGGTAGCAAGCTTTGAAAGTGCCTCTATAGATACACAGAGAGAAAAAGGATACAGGTGTGAGACAAACAAGTCAATAGGAATTTGAAACTGTTGATAAGGACAACTGGACTACCCTGAACAGGGGAAAAAATATCATCACCATTGTATTAAGATGAGGTCTATCCCTGTATACATTATTCAAGGGTGTCCTTCACAGATTTATTGAGTGACTAGCTAACCAAGTGTACAGGATTCTCATGAAAGTTTACTCTAATCATAAAAGCAGGTGGATTGCAGTCACTTTAGTGGAACTTACATTTCCTATGACATCATAACCAATTTGCTGGGATAAAATAACCTATAAAACCGGTCCTCCTGCAATCTCAAACGATCCCAGTATTCTCTACTGGAAGAGAATCTAAGACATTTTTTTCTATCTATCTATCTATCTATCTATCTATCTATCTATCTATCTATCTATCTATCTATCTATCATCTATCTATCTCATCTATTTCTTTCTCTGTCCTCTCCCATGTGTGAGAGGCGTTGTGATTTATGTGTTGGAGGAAAACATGCACTCCACATCTTGCATGTGGAGGTCGGAGGATGATCTCAGGTGTTGGTCCTCACCTTCCCCCTTGTTTGAGGCATGGTCTCTAATTGTTCACCACTGAGCATACCAGGCTAGCCACCCATGAAAGATTCTCCTCTCTCCATCTCTCATCTCACCAGAGAATTACAGAATTACAAATGCTTGTGCTGCTGTGTTCAGATGAAGTGGGTTCTGGGGATCCAATCTCATGACTTCACACTTTTGCTTCAAGCATTTCATGAGCTGTCTCCCCAGGTTTTGGATCAGCTTCTCTGTGCAACATGTCCACTCTATGATACAAAGGACTTTTTGGCCCATTATTTATTCAGTTGATTTTAATTTTTGATGTCTAAAATCATAAAAATTGTAACTAAGACAAATCAGGATAGAGATCATTTTTTAAATGCCACCAGCCTGGCAGAAACATGACACATAAATCATAGGTTTTATTGTATTTACAATTAAACAAATCAACTTTAGTGTCTACTGGAAAGCCTTAGCAATTAGTATAAAGATTAATATAGTGAAACATCTCTGCTGTAGCAGGTCTCCCAAACAAAACTGATATAAAGAATTCACTATATAACTGAATAGCATGTAAGTATTAATGCATAAAATCTTCTGAGTCCCTAGGTCCCTGATGTAATTATTTTCTATTCACATTAATTGTTCCAAGCAGATGACGCTAATGACTTTCAGCTGTAAAATGTGTCCAAAGGAAGATTTCCTAAGATCAGTGCTGTTTAAATATAAGGTCACTTTTATAATTATTCACTTAGATTTTCAGCCATGCCTGAACATAATAAAATTAACCTTGGGACTATTTTTACTTTTTTAGTGAAACTATCAAAGGTTAATTTTCACACTAGCCAGCCAGCATATAGGGTATGGATGATTTTCCTATTACTTATCAATATTCCCCCTACTACATCTGTGGTGTGTGTGTGAGTGCGTGTGAAAGTCAGGCATCATCGTTGAGGGAAACCTGCTACAGAAGAGATGTTTCTGGAAACAGAGTCTCTGACTGGCCTGGAAATATCCAAGTAGGCTAGACTGGCTTGCCAGTGAGGCCCAGGGCTCCTCCTTTCTCTGTCTTCCCAGTTCTGTAAGCACACACCATCATGACTGTCTTTAATAAAAAATTTTATTTTGTTGAGATTATAATATAATTGCATCACTTTCCCCTTTCCTTTCCTTCCTACAGACTCTCCCTTATTCCCCTCCTTGCTCTCTTTCAAATATTGGATACATTTTTCATTGTTATTATATACACATATATATTCCTAGATTTATCAATACAACCTGCTCAGGCTGTATAATGTCACTTTATTATGTTTTTAGAGCTGACCATTTAGTATTGGCTAATCAATTGGTGTGCTCTTCTCTGGGGAAGAAAGACTATTTTATATGAGTCCTGGAGATCAAACTCAGGGTTTCATGTTACCGCTGTAGTACTTTATAAACTGAGCCATCTCTCCAACCTGCCGCATCTTTTTATTTTTCTTCTAAGTAGTTTGATAGGCAGACTTTCAGACTGTAAAATCGTGATTGTGTCTATAAAAATGTAACCTGTAAATACAAACACACAGAGAGAACTCTGATGAGCGAGAATAGACTTGCATGGGTTCTGACATGTTTTCTCCTAATAGGAAATATCAAACTCTTAGAAATCTTTCTATCCAAAGTCAGGTTTTGAAACAAAGAATTAAAGCAGTGTTACCCAACATCTCTGCTTGGTTTCACCCTAGAAAATTCCCTCATGTGTCATAGACCTCTCATCTGGACGGAGCAGTTCAACACCACCACGGACAGATATTGAGCTGCCTGTGAGGTTCCCAGCTGCATCCATAGAGTGTTGTTTAGATCGTTTTCTTCCTCCCAGCAACACTGATGTCACAAACAAACCACAAGGCGCACCTCTGAAGCATCCTCAGGCAGATAGCAACACCTTCCTTTCTGGTGCTCTCTGAAATTCAATAATGTGTTCCCCAGCTGATAGAATAAGCAGCAACTGTCACTCTCTGAAGAAGTGTCGTAAATCTTGGCTTTGTCCCCAAGATAGCATTTTGGGCATTGATTACATATCAAAGTCTCTGAGTAATGGGCAAGGGGCTTTTTATTCAAGCCCATGTCTCAAATTATCTCGCTTACTCTTATGATATATCATGTATGAACTTTTAAAAATGCACGGACTCTGCACTTTCCTCCCTGTAGCTGGGGTTAGCTTTGTGCTTGTTTGGTAAAATTTGAACCAGCATGGCTTTCAACTCTCATTGACCTAAAAAGATACACTTGAAAAAAAACACAACAGCTATATACATATATACTGAAAAATATTAGGCTTAAAAAACGACTTGAGCAGTCATGGGTAACTGAACTTTTTGCCATATAATTTTATCCATTGCAGATAATATATTCTGTATCCAATATAAATATTCTCAAGTTAAAATACTATCACTTTCTATATCTGCAAAGACCTGACAGCCCCTGACCTGTACTGTGACCTTAAGATTATGAATCTTACAAATGTATAGCTTTTATTAAAGAAACTCTCGGCTTCGGTCTCTTTGTTTCTATTTATCATTAAAGTGAAACTGTAGCTTTTATATTGCAAGTATCATAGTAAGAATATCAGAGAATGTGAACCATTCAAGTTGGTTAATCCAGACCAGAATGAGAAAGACACATTTGTAGTGGAGCAAACGATGCATTTTACCAGTTAAATGGATGTCCATATGATAATGTTGGAAATGAAACTGATATGCCCTTTCCACAAAGATGGCATTTAATAAATACCATCATGTGTTTCCAGTGACAGCTGGTTTCAGTGGAATGTGTGGTGTTCTGTGGATTCTCCCTATGTGGCCCCTATTGGACACTGTAACATTATGGCTAAGATTTGGGCAACGTGTGTGTGTGTGTGTGTGTGTGTGTGTGTGTTGCACACTCACATGCATGCATTCATAATAGTAACAACACCTAGAACTTCTTAAGTCCACCATATACCTGTTTAGCCTTCACAATTACCTGGTGTAGCAGGTGTCTCAGTTACCTCCACTGACCAAAAAGAACACTGGGACACAGAGGGGTTAAGTAACTTTTCCCCCAAGCTCAAAGAGCTAGGATATGGAAGAGATTTGAATCAAACCTCAGAAATGGCCTCAGAAGTCAAGTGCTATAGAACAGCTATAAGCTATAGAACAGCAATTAACCAGAGTAGACAAAGGCTGGCTCATAACAGCAAACATCAGAGGAAAGATAACTTTACAGCCATGGCGATAGAATTCTCTTCTACATGCCTTTTAAATTAAGCCATCAATAGCAACACTGGGCCAAGGATGGAGTTTCCCAAATGGAGGATTAGGTCTAACTGCTCTTTGTGGAGAATTCCTCACTAACCTGATATGTTTGAGTCCCTCTCCAACTCATTCAGCTAGAGATGAAAATGGGTCCATAGAAATGAAGCTGAGACAGAATTACCTTGCAGAACTTTGTTAGAAGAGGCGTAGGCTCACAGCTGTAGCCCCCAAATCAGAGAATAGTAGGGAAGTTGGTCATGGTGTGCATCATGCTAGGACCCTGAAGAGGGAGAACTTTCACTCCCTTCAGTTTCCAGAATTCTAATAGAGTTCTGGCATCATAGCATAGACAGTATACAGACTTTGGGGGGGAGAGAGCCTTCAATTCTATAAGACTAAGGGAATGTCCAGTTCTTATTGACTTTATTGCAGATTATGGAACTGCTAGATTGAACAAGGTTCCCCATATGTTTTGTGTGCACATGAGCATGTATTGCTACACCTCTCTGCTTAATCTCTCCCATTACCGCCAGTGTCATATGATGTGGCTGATTTTCCTCACCTCCCTTATAGTGTTGCACAGTATCTCTCTTGTTATTCAAGGTCAACTCCAAGGAAGAGCTGTCAGTTTTTCCTTGAGTCTACCCATCTTCTACATTCTAGCTTCCTGTCAGTTAATTCATCCTCTAAAGGGCATATGTGCTTGGGTAATGCCCAAGCAGGAAGGCTTCTTTTTTCTCAGGCTTAGGTGTTGACTTGAGTTGTACAAACAAGTATAGTTTTGCTAGACAGAGTGGGTAGGGATAGATGGGTGAGACAGGAAAACACAACCTAACTGTTGTACCCTGGAAGAAAGAAGAACAAAAAGTTGCCAGAACCCGTGCAGAGCATAGAAAGCCACGGGAGGTGTCTACCTCAGGTACCTGGCAATGTGCATGCTCGGTTGCTCTGCAGAGAGTAGGTAAATCTATTGTAGCAAAGGCAGTTATAATTAACAACTGTGACCATATAAATCTCATAACAAAACGTGAAAGACTAGGATAGAGGCCTGGGAAAATATTGAAGTAAAAGTGGAAGCTAATGTGATATTTCTGGAACTTTACATAGGACGAAATTTATATGTCTACACGAGCAGAGGCATTGGTATCAGGTTATCCTGCAGAATGGAGCCAGTGAGGGCTAAGGATGCAGTTCAGTTGGTAGAGGGCTTTCCTAGCATGTGCAAAGCCCTGGGTTCCATCTCTAGCACCATACACACTGAGCATGGTGGTACATAACTTTGAGCCCAGCACTCACAGACTAGAGGCAGGAGGATCAGAAGTTCAAAGTCATCATTGATATTGTGGTTTCAATGTGAAGCGTGCCCCCCCCAAAGTTTGTATGTTTAAACAATTGTTCCCCAGACCATGGTACTGTTAGAGGTTGGAAGACACTTAGGAGGTGGAATCTCATTGGAGGAAGTCAGTCACTGGTGGTGTGCCTTTAGGTTTCATAGCCTACACATCACTCACCTCCATTCTCTGCTTAAATATAGAGGCAACACTACCAGCTAGCCTTTTGTTTCCTCTACCGTGTCTTCACTGCCATGATGGACTGTATCCCTCTGTAACACCAGCCAAAGTAAACTGTTTACCCTCCAGGTCACTTTTGTTATAGCATTTTGTCACAACAGGAAAAGTAATTGAGAAACTTGGCCACATCGTGAGCTCAAGGACAGCCTAGGCTATATAAAGCCCTATCTGGGAAAAAAGAGAAAAGAAAAACCAAATAGAGCTGTTGGCTGACTATAGATATCTATTAAGAAACAAATAGACTTACTTTGAATTATATCTAACAGTATATAAGGGCATCATTGGTAGATGATGCTGAACCCTGGATCTTGAGAAGTTTCTTCTATCATGATACTTAGTCCCAAATTTCAGCGGGGAGAAATGGGATATTAAAATTTCTTGGCATTTTCCTAAAAGATCACTTAAAGAGATCATTATGCAGCAAGAATAAAGTATCTATAGCAAGGCAGATGAAATGATTGAGTGTTATAGTTATTGATTAGCTAGCAAATAAAATGTGGCCTCTGTGAGGTTTTAAGGTTTGCCACATGTACTCTCCCACCATGGCTGCCTGCCGGGCCCTGGCTTGGGCATTTCTCACCCTCATTTAGAATTACATTTGCAGGACAGTGATAAGTACTCAGGTACTAATGGCACCCATAAAGTGTCAATAAATTGAATAAGTAAGAGGCTTCACACCTCTGCAAGTGACACAAAGACAGATGGCTCCCTACTGGAGAGTTTCAGAGACAAGGCTTTCTAAAGATAGGCCGGAATTAGATAGTAATAGAGAGCTCCTAGTCTCGATCAGGATGCTGAATTAATTTCGCCTGTCCAGTCTGCAGAGTTCCGTCTATTACAACTGCAGGGTGGCTGTCGAGATGTACATGGGTGTCTACCACGCTAGCTGTTGCCTGTGCTTTATGTAGGCCCCAAGAATTCTAACCACCTGGTATGAGTTCCCTACTGTGAGCTGTGGGGGTTCTTATCACTCACGGGGCCCACCAGACATGAAACGTCCTGTGATGGTTTACAGTGGAGATTGGTGACTTCTGAGCATTGTGCCTGTGGCACGTGGTGTCATACAAGGCTGCACAGATAGACTGGGGTGTGTACGATAGCTGATTCGGAATAACCTCCCAGTCAGAGGGGAACCTATGGTAGTAGAGCTGCCCACTCTACAAATGAAGCCGTTGAGAGAAATAAGCTCAAGACAGCAAATGCTGTACCAGTGTATAACCTGATCTGGACCATTAAGTAAAGCCTAAGGCTGGTGCTCTTGAACCCCATAGCCAAGGATGTGTCTTCTATCTGGCACATTTGGGTGTATTATTGTTGTTTGCTTTTTGCTCTGCAATGCTGGAGATTGAACCCTGGACCTCATATATGCCAGTAAAACATTCTCCTACCAGCTATACTCCCTGGCCCCAGTCTTGATTTGATATTGATTTGATCTCTTACAATATGGTTGGATAAAACGAGAACCTAGTGTTGTGATAATGATGCTCGTTTGAAATAAGTCCAGCACCTTCTGTAAATCAGATACTAACTATGTGCTTCGTGTCTAGAACCTCATATCACACCGTGGTAACCATAGAAGCTCATCCCACCCTTGTGGTAACCATTTATGCTTGACCGTCCATACTGTTGCAATTCATTTTAAAAGGAGGAACGTGGCTAGCAAAGCTAAACAGTCTCCCTGGAGCCACACAGGAAGAAGCTTAGCTGAGGGGTGGAGGTGGGGGTTAGCTCAGTGGGTAAAGTGCTTGCCTTGCAAACCTGAGGACCTGAATTTGATTCTCAAAACTCACATTTAAAAACCAGAAACAAATAAGCAAAAAAAACGAAGCATCGTGGTGCATGCTTGTGATCTCAGTGGTGAGGAGAGATTTACCAGACAGCCTGGTCTACTTGGTGAGGTCTAGACCAGTGAGAGACTTCTTAAACAATCACCCAAGAAATGACACCCTGAGATTGTCCTTTGGTCTCCACATGCTTGAGCATACACATGCTTACATAGCCCTCCCCAAGTAGACCCCCCAAACACACACACAAACACACACACACACACACACACACACACACACACACGTGCGCGCACACACACACACATACTCATGTATCATAGAACCAAGATCTGAGCCTAAGGTCTGCTTGGCTCCCAAGCCTGAACTTCTAGCCACTTACTCTAAGTTCCTTGGGTATTTACTTCTTCTTAAGCCAAGATTGTTCTCAGCCCTTTCCTGCTTTTACAGGAACACCTCCAGAATGCAAAATCAGGAGCCCCTGCCTTGAGACACTCGGGCTCTGGGGTAGTCATCCCTGATCACCTCTGTCCTGGAAACAGCTGCAGCAGCAGCAGTGAACTGTCCCTGTCAAGCACCTGCAGTGAGTTCTCCAGTGACTCCTCCTACAAGTGGCCCGACAGGAAGCTCCTTGGGAAAAGGGTAAGGCTCTTGTCAGGCAAGTCAGCTTCACAGAGAACAGGAAGAGAATCCTGTGCTGGCTGGAACTTGATCGTGGAGGCAGAAGGGGTGCTGGGAAGGAAATGACGATTTGCTGAATGTTTGCCCACGGACCATGGAGACTGCCACTTATCAATGCTGTGGGCTCAGAAAACATAAAGCGGGTTGGCTGGACATCAGAGAACTGCAGAGCAGACAGACAAAGTACTGGGGCAGGACATAGGGAGCGAGGTTTTGGTGAAAGGGCGGTCCTCTTCCTACTCACATGCCAGGAATGTCTTCCCTGGTTCTTGTTTTATTTTATTACTCTATTTTATTTTATGTGCGTGCTTGTGTGTGTGCACGTAAGCACAAACACGTGTGTATTCGTACCAATGGAATCTAAAGGTCAGCCTTTGCTAGCTGAGGAATCAGGGCCTGTCCATGTTGTTGTTTTGTCTCTGGCATGGAACTTGAACTTATCAGTTTGTCTACTCTGACTGTCCGGTGAGCCCCAGGCTTCCACCTGCCTCTGTCTCTTCAGGACTGAAATTGTACCTCCAGATTTTTTCTTGTGGTTCTGGGGATCCGATCTCAGATCCTTGTTCTCATCCTTAAATGACAAGCACTTTACCAACCAGGTCATCTCCCTAGCCCTTTTCTGGGATGTGAGACAGTCGCTCCTGCAAGAGCACCTCCCATCTTCAGGGAGCTCACAGGGCTGCAGAAACCTCGGAGCCAGCTTCCTTGCATATTGGAACAAGCCAAGTCTCTTTCAAAATAGCTATTTTAGCAGCTCCTCAACTTAAAGGAAAGCAAAGTACACCAGGATAGCAACTGCAGATCTGAGTATGGAGGGGCGAGTTCTCTACCGTCTGGATAAGCTCTTTCATCAGTTTGGAAACCAAGAAAGCGCCAGACCTCATAGATTCCACTGGTGAGGGAGTAGCTTTGTCATCTTCTGAACCAGAGCTCTGAAAAGGATTTCCAGCTTGCATTTTGAGGCTATTCCTATAGACACGGCTTCTAATGCAAAGCAGAGAGCAGCTGCTTTATGTAAATTGCTCCCATAAGGAGCAATAATGACTGCCAGGGCCCTGGCCAAGCAGAGGCTCAGATGATGGTCAGGGAGGTGTTCTTATCTCACTGTGTCCCTCAGAGTTATTGGCTCCCATGACCCCCTCCTAGTCTCACTTTGTCTCTTTAAAGATTGTGTGGATTTGTGTCTGTGTGTGCGCTGTGTTTATATATGCACTTTTAGCCACAGAGGCCAAAAGAGGGCATTGGATCCCTTATAATGAGAATTTGGGGAGGCTGTGAGCCCCTCCCCTCGATGTGGGTCCTGGCAGCTAAATTCGAGTCTCCTGAAAGAGCAGCTAGTGTTCTTAAGTGCCAAGCCCTCTTTTCCGCCTTCCTCTCACTTTATTCTCAGACTGCTTCCCCCTCTGTCTCCAATGACCTTTTTTAAAACTTCCTTTATTTGTATCTTCTACCCTTCATTCATTTTTTTTTTATTTTTGAGTCAGGACCTCTCATTGATCTAGGACTCAGGAAGCAGGCTAGGCTGGCTGGCCAGCAAGTCCCGGGAATTCCCTTGTGTCTGCCTTGATAGGACTAGGAGTAACATCACCCACTACCGTACCCAACTTTTTTATTTGGGTTCTAGGGAGCTAATTTGTGTCCTCATGATTACATGACAAGAACTTTCTGGAAATTATACCTACCCATCTAAAAAATAATTGGTGGGCATGCTTCTAATTAGGGCAGTCTTTGATCTACAAAGGCAATCTCTCCCCTGAAACAGGAGGGGAAAAAATGTTTAAGATCCTTCAGGAACACTCAGGTAGCCATCCAGCCATAATCCAAGTATACCTGTGGCAGTTTACAGCCTGTGATAACTCACAACACACACTTAGTTCTCTGGGTCTCAGCTAGCTCTGTGTGGACCCTCGAGAGATATTTTGAAGTTATATTTTTTATAGAATTTCTGCAGTTTGTGCCTGGTGTCAGGTGTTCATTTAGTATTGACTTACATAATAAATCACAGGATTCTGAACAGGAACACATTGTTAAATTATATAATAATGTGTGAGTAATAGCTTTTTTGAGCTCACAACTATTTTTTAAATATCATTTGTTGTAGAAACAGAAAAGCTTGTATAAAATTCACTAGCCTGTCTCAACAGGGAAATCTGGCTCTTATAGATTCGTTTACTACCATATGTGGCCCCCTCTTGAAAGTACTATACAGATATTAACTCACTTAATGCTAATTACTTACTTAAGGTTCTGCTTTCCCTATCTGTGTATATGCATGTGAGCATGCTAGGTACATGTGTGTACAGATGTGTGTGTGTGTGTGTGTGTGTGTGTGTGTGTATACAAGTCAACCTCAGTTATCATTTCCTTCATACCATCCGCCAGGTTCTTTTGGCACACAGCCTCCCACTGAACTTGGAGCCCACCAGTTCAGCTTGGCTGGCAGCTGCAGCAAGCTCCAGAGATCTACCTGCCTCTGACTCACCTGTGCTGGGATTCTAAGCACATGCCTCTATGCCTGACATTGTTTAAAGTGGGTTCTGAGTGTGACACTCAGGCCCTCACGTTTACACACACATTCTTTGCTGACTGAGCTATTCTCCAGCCCTGGTTCTTCCCAGTTTTCAGTTAAGAAAACCAAGGTTCTGAGAATGTAAATATCTGACCCTAGAACACAGTAGTGCATGCCAAAACCAGGCATTATTTTTTTTTTTTACTGCTAATGGTTCTGTTGTTTTGAGCTTGTTGAGTCATCCTTACATGCAGAGGGCTTATACCTGTTACTGGCATGGAGTTATTCCCATGAACATCTACAATGCCTTCTACTGAAAATAAAATAAAACTTAATATTTTCCTGCCAAGAGATGGAAAGGTACTAAGGACATTAAACCCTGCCCCTAGCTTATCAGACGCATCCTTCAGTCTTCTGTGCTGCTCCCTAAGATCTCTCATCCAATTATGTTGAACAAAGAATGTAGCGATTTCAGGAAATGGCCCTCCCATGTTCTCATGTTCCCCTGCCACCTTTCAAGATTGGTGCATATTTTTTCTCTACTCACTTATGGGTGTAACCTCCCATGGGAGACTTAGGGGGGGCTGTGGTTTATCTCATCAGCAGATCTGCAGCCTCTGGCTTTAGTGGCGGATTAAAACATAGCTTGAAGAGGCTCTGGCTGGAAGAGAAGAGGTGCTGGGTAGGAGCTGAGCTGACCTTCTGTGTGTTAAGCAGCTCTGCGGCTGTCAAGCTCTTGTAGGCCCTGTTTTCTGGCTTCTCATCCCTGGTCTTAGTGTGCCTCTCAGGACCATGGGGAATCTTAGAAACACACACTATGGAAGGCCATTCTCTGTTCTATCTAGAATACCCTGACTCTCTGGTGGGATTTCCTCTGACTTCCAGAGGAGCTTTGAATGGTGCAATTTCCTAAAATTAAAGAACAAAACTCCAAGAGGAAAAAGGCAGTGTTAGCAAAGCACATCTGTCCACAGCAGCTCCAGGCACTGGAGGGTTTGCTGAAGAAAATAAATAATTGGACTTCAAGACAAATAAATGTGTGTACTGGAGATAGCAAGAGTAAATTTTATGAAAATGGCTTAGATATAATCCAGTGTCCACAGCTTACAAAACAGCTCAGGTTCTGATGGAAGCTGCTGGTATATTGATCCTCTGAAATAGCCATATTTGTTCCTAAAGTCATCCACCATTAGTCATTTTGAAAAGTCTCCAGCAGGGATGGAGAGATGGCTTGGTGACAATGCATGTATACTGCTCTTGCAGAAGGCCCCAGTTCAGTTCCCATCAGCCACATTGGACAGCTCACGACCACCAGCTCCAAGGACTCTAATCCCCTCTTCTGGCCCCTGTGAGCACCTGTACTCTTATGCACACACCCACACAGAGACACATACACACATACTTGTGATTTAAAACAAAATTACAATTTCTCAAGTAAGTCAGACCCTCAGTGTCCCAGTGTGCTAGCTATTTTCGTATGTAAAATGCCATTGGAGAAACACTACTAAGAAAACCAGTGATTTCTGTTTAACACTAGATAGTATAGAAAGAAGACTAGACTTTAAGCTAGATGCAGCGATACAGCATTTAAATTAAGAATGGCAACCCAACTTCATATTTCACTCTAGCCATTCTGGAGTGGAAACAAATTTGACAGGGTTGTGGAAAGTTACAGGAAAAAAAAAAAAGCTGAGTCCAAGTGTTTGCTCCAAATCTTCTATCTCTGAGACCTGTCACAGAGCAAAAGGAAAGAGTCATAGTGTCTCTCACAGTGGTCTGAAGATGATGCCGTTGAAGCAGCATGGCAGTGGTCGGTATAAAGCAGGTGCTCATGGTGATCTGAAGATGCAGCTGAAACAGCATGCCAGTGGTTGGCATTCAGCAGGCGCTTAATGCATTTGAGTTTACTCCTTTGCCTTTCTGCTTCTTGTTGCCAGTTCTGCAAGAATACACAAACGTGGGAAACACCATCTTTCATTTCCCATACACTATGGGAATAAGACTGGCATTCGGGCAGGTGGAAGGGTAAGAAGTTGAGCTGCTAACATCAGTAGGAGAGTAACTGCCACAGGGATGGGGCTGCTGATGCCCAGTTATGCATGTAAATATGCACACATTTGTATGCAGGTGTGCGTGGTAGCTTCAGACCCTGTTCCTAGACAGTCACAGAACTATCAGATGTTTGAGTGGCACACTGAATTGTTTCCTCTCCTGGCTCCTTCCTCTGCTGTGCGTGGACTCCCTACAGTGAGGCTTTTCTGCCCATTCCCGAGGTACAGCTTGAGCGCCTACTTGACTTGTGTCCTTGGCCATTCTGTTTCTTCTACCTGGAAGACAGTTACTCCCTGAGAACTTTAGGTAAAGCCATTTGAGGACTAGTTAAGTTAAAAACAACAACTAAAACAAATGATTTTCCTGTATGGCTTTCCCCATCTCTCCAGACAGACCTGTGAACCTCTAAAATAGCCACCCTGTTCCTACTTCTCAAATGTATTTTTTGACCCCCTCATTCTGGTTGAATTTTCTACTTTTAAAGACATATTCTTTCATTCCATTTTTTTATTTCACCATGCTGCTTAGCACAGGATCTCACAGAATCAATGTTTGCTGCATAGTTAGCAATGTATAAACTGTGTTCATATGTGAATATTTATCACCCACTTACACAAATTAAATCTACTGAGGGGCTTTTTCCTTATTTATTTGAGATCTGCTTGGTTCAGTCATCTCTGATATCTATTTTTCTTTCCTAGCAATCATCACAGAACTGGGATAACAGACTGAGTATCGATTCTTCGCTCCCAAGTGGCTTTGCCAGCCCTGCAGATGAACTACCTCCAACCCGCATCAAAGAAAGTCACATTTTGGAAGGGCTGAGGAAGCTGCAGAAGCGGAAAGTGTTCCTTGAACCACCGTCGGCGATAACCAAATGGGGCTATAAAGATTGCATGAACTCGAATGAAGGAATCTATTCTCCAGGAATAAAAAATATCAGCCTCAAGGAGTATCCCTCCTGCCAACCACCTGGCACAGGGATCCCCTGCAAGGGTTCCCATCATTCCTTTATCTGTGATGCAGATTCTCATGAGAATGTAGATGAAGACCCTCCACCCTCAGCTCTGCTGCAAGCAGCTCCAAGTCAGGGCTGCAGGATCCAGGGCAGTAAATTAACCCACAGTGTTTCAGATAGTCTCTTTAGCTGGGAGCCACACGGAAAATACTTTTCAGAAGGTACAGCTTTAGTTCACAAAAGAGAAATACCTGGAAGACTAGTTCGTTGTGCTAGCCACTGTCCTTTGGAAAGGAAGTTATGCCCCAGCATCCACCTGTCCTGGGTGCAAAGGGACAGGGACCCACACAGGGACCACGTGGCCCTGAACCTTCATCTTTCAGACACAGATGACAATGAAACCCTAAATGAGCTGCACATAGAGAGCAGCGATGAGAGAAGTCCTTCAGACCTGTCGTTGACAGGGGACACTGACAAGTCCATGGAGAACCTAGATGGGGGATCTGGAAAGTCTGAATGGGGTTCTCATGATGTGGAGGAAGAATGTTTCACCCACTCAGAGACAAGGCCAAAGACATTCAGTTTCATCAGGCAGCAAAGGGTTGTCAAGAGGACCTCTTCAGAAGAATGTGTTACAGTCATATTTGATGCAGAAAATGGAGAGCCCGTTGAATTCAGCTCCCATCAGACTGGAGTTGTCACTGTGACCAGGGATGAAATTTCCATCAACTCAGCCCCTGCCGGACCCTCAGAACTCACTCAACTTTTACCTCAGGGAACTACCCCTTTACAGCCCGGAGCTACCACAAGAGACTATCCTTTTCGGAAGAGACCTGAAGAAGAGACTGAGAAAAACATTCCAAAAGATGAGAATGGTATTCCTACAGCTCTGACTGACTCCTTTGACTCTCAGACTACAGTAACTCAGAATTCCCCACGACCAAAGCTCGCCAAACCAACACAAGGTGTAGCCTGGCAGAGTAATTCTAGACCTGGGGCAAACATGGGTGTCTATGCAAAGCCAGGTCTGACAAAAATTCCTTCCAGAGGCAAGTCTTCACCTCAGAAATCAAAGCTGGTAGATCCTGTGCCAGCCACGCTAGTCACCTCCAGTGGCCTAGTGACTCATGAAAAGACACCAGCATCCCCTCCAGGGAAACTTCTGCAGTGCATAAAGACAGAGAGCCCTGGTTCTTTCTGTGATATACAGCCAGAATCACACATTCCAAATCACCCCACCCAGCTTCCTCATATCCCCAACCTTTCCAACAAGAAAAATTGGATTCAGTGTCCCAAGAGTCAGGCTCCAGGGATCCAGTCACAGCGTCTCATGGGGAGTGATGACTGTGACCGACCCCCCATGAAGGCCAAACGCTGTGACTCTGGGGCAGAGTCAAGAGTGAGGTCTCCCTCCCCTCCGCCCACTCCAGGGAGGTCAGTCTCCCTCCTAGTCAGAAACAGTTATGACTATTCACCGCAGCCATCACCTGCCAAACCCGAAACTAGGGTCCCTACGGACACTGTAGGTGCAGGGTTGAAATCCCCACCATTGAAAGGATCCTCTGTTCCTGTCATCTCTCCCAGTCCAGCTGTGACAGAACCGCAGAAGAAGAAACCTTCTATGGCCTCCAAAAAGCCCGCTTTTCCTCCCACTCTTCCCCCTACGGATACAGTGGTACACGCCCGGTACCCTGAGCACACATCCTCCGGCTCATTTGCTGTGATGGCTACAGGACCTTCAAAGGACTCTCCAAAGAGAGGCATCCCCAAACCTCCCCCTCACCAAGCACTTGGAACCACACACATGAACACAGAGTTACAAATACCCAAGATTTGTCCTTCAACTTATGAACTGCTAGAGGTAGCATCCTCGAAAAACCTGTCTCCAGGGAGAAAAGGACAGTTGAGTGACAGCTCTATGATACCCCACAGGCCTTCCTTCTCAGGGGCGAATGAGTCCTTGACATCTCAGGTTAACAGTCCTTCCCCGTCTTCCTTATCCTGCAGAAGCCAGGGCATGTCACAAAGCCGTCAAAACCCTCCCGAGAAAGGACCGAAAACTCGCCTCCCAATAGGACTCAAAGTTCTCATGAAGTCTCCTCAGTTGCTCAGGAAAATGTCCATAGTGCCAGGGAAACAAGAAAAGGATAGTTTAAATGAAGCTTCTAGAAGTTCTGTGACCTTGAGCAAGTCTAAGCCTGAGGACTCGAGAGACCCAGCGAGTCTGGAGACCTCAGGAGATGAGAGAACAGCAGCCTTGCTAGGTCCACCATGTCTGGACAGTCTAGCTCGAGGGCTTCCCTTAGAGTCAACATTGCCGGGATCAGTGGAAAGCAGCATCTCCAGAGCTGATGGAAGAGAGGGGGTGGAGAACAGACCTGTGAAAAGATCCTTCTCCTCCAGCAAGCCACACCTAAAGCCAGCTCTGGGCATGAATGGAGCCAAAGCTCGGAGCCAGAGCTTCAGCATCCACTTGGGAGAGAAGCCCTCCGTGCCACCAATAGAAGGGCCAGGCAAGATTCGAACTCAAATCATTACCAACACAGCTGAGAGAGGCAATTCACTCACCAGGCAGAACATCTCCACGGAAGGGTCCCCAAGCAAGACCCCCTGTGTCTCAACAACTGATAATCTTCCCAATGGAGGGAGGCCCCTGGAACAGTCCTTCTCCAGGCAGGGTTCCCTTTGTAGTACAGGGAGTTCTAGCAGCCAGCATGGAAGCCCAAGCAAGTTACCTTTGAGGATGCTCACAAGGCCAGAAGAGCTCCCGACCCCTGGAATGGATGACCAACAGATCTATACCCAGGAAGAATATCCTGGGGTGGAGGTGGTATGTGAGCAATGTAGCAGTGACCACCATAGGCGTCTGCCCACCCCATCAGACTGCCCTCAAGCCCTGCAAATCCCAGGGAGGATGCAGCGTCCACACAATTTAGAAACAAGTGGGATAGCCAAGCTAGAAACTTCTGGACGGCATCCAGATGCTTCTCCAACTGGGACTGATATCGTGAGCCCAGAAGCCCCCCTCTCACCCTCCATTGAAGAAAAGGTCATGTTGTGCATTCAGGAGAATGTGGAAAAGGGCCAAGCACAGACAAAGTCAGCCTCTGTGGAAGTGAAACCCAAGGCAGGGCCTTCGTTCACCAGCTGGTTTGGCTTTCGGAAGAGCAGACTTCCAGCTCTCAGTAGCAGGAGAACGGAGGTCTCCAAAAGTAAAGTGGAAAAGAAGGACACAAAACTAAAATCAGAGAGGAAGAAAGAAAAGAAGAAAGCCGAAGTACAATGCAAGGCAGAAAATGAACAGAACAGGGCCACAAAGGTGGGCACCAGGGTGCCAGATGGTCAGTGTTCAGAGGATGGTTTGCCAGGCACACATAATCTCAAAGCGTCCCAAGACATTTATAACGAAATGAAGTTGGAGCCAAGAAATAGACCCAGCCCTGCTGTATGCTCAACAAAAGACGTGTTCATGACAGAACTTCTAAACAGGTAACACACTGGAACTGAGAAGGGCAATGTCGAAGGGTTCCCCTGCTCCCCCAACGCAAGGAGAGCTGTTTATCCCTGAGCATTAAATACCAGCCAAGCATAGTCTCCACACACACAGAGAGCGTAATCTCTTATACATTAGCTATAATTTAAACAGTGAAATAAAAGTTAGTAATAAAATGATAATTTAGTTCATGTTTCTTTCTTAACCAAGCCAATGGTCTTTGAAATTAAAGAATGGTGAGTTACATCCAGGTTGATAGCGATTCAACCCATGCCAGGAACCGTGAATGTACCCACATTGCATGAAATGGAAGAAAATTACACACACGTTTGAAAGCATGCCGGTTTCATTGATCGCATTGAGCAAATGTATACTTAGAACTTTCCAGAAGTAATTACTTTTCCTGCCGATCTTAAGCCAGAAATGTATTTAGCAATCACCCTTTGGCGTTGTATATTCTGTCCCTCCCCAAAAGCAATTATAAAAATAAAATAGAGGCTATGAGGAGATGTCTCAGTCAGTAATGTGCGAGCATGGAGACCTGAACTCCATCTTCAGAATCCACATAAACAAAAGCCAAGCGTGGTGACACCTACTTGTAATCCCATTGCAGAAAGAGATAGACCTTGGACTTCTCTGGCCAGCCAGCCTAGCCTGCTTGGATGTTTCAGGCCAATGAAAGATTCTGTGTCATAAGCTCAAGGTGGATCTCATCTAAGGAATAACACACAAGAAGTTATCCTATAACTTGTGTGTATGTGTGTGTGTGTGTGTGTGTGTGTGTGTACTGTGTACAGACCAGTTTGCACACAAACCTGTTGGTATGTGCACATGCACAATAAAGTGTAATAAGATAAGTTATTATCCTCGCAAATATAAATTGACACACTAGTGAAATATTTGAAGCTATTTTTGCTCAAGGCTAGAGAGCAGCACTTCCCACTGAAAGGTTTCAAGACAAAGAGCCACACTGAGGTTACCGTAAACATTAAAGGGCTGGGGAGAAGAGCGTGATTGAAAATGGCCGATGTAATTTATCAGAGGAATCACTTTCTACCTGCAGAGTTGATAAGAAAGGAGCGCTCCAGACAGAAAGTGGATCAAAGGGTGTTTCCTGCAGGAGCCTGTTAGAGGGCACCTCCCAGGGCTCCTGTTTCGCCAGCGGCTCTGTCAGCACTCGAGGAAGTCAAAAGAAAAACATCAAAACCAAAGTCGATATGGAAAAACCAAGAGAATCCCTGGTAAGTGTTTCTCCGTGCCGGCTAGAAAAATGCTTGGTTCTGAGATGTTCTGGTAAAGGGGGGAAGGGGATAGCAATCTGAGAAAAGACTGTTTTTTAATCTCGCCCTTCTTCCTTTCTCTCTCTTCCTACCTCCCTCTCTCTCCGCCTTCTTTTCCTCTGTCCCTGTGTGCATTTGTATGTGAGCATAGATGTTCAAATGCTAATGTGTGGAGATCAGAGGACAACCTGTGATGTCCGTCCTCCCCTTCCACCTTGAGACAGGATCTCTTGTTCACGGTTGCATACAGCAAGCTAACTGGCCCACAAGGTTCCCTGGTTCTCCTGTCTCCACACCCTGCCTCCATCTGGCTGAAATTACAGACATATACTACTATCCCCACCTTTACATGGGTGCTGAGCATCCAAACTCAGGCCCAGGCCTTCACACTTAGCCCACATTTTAGCCACCGAGCTATCTGCCTAACCAGAGAGAGAAGATTTCTAAGGACAGAAATCCCCATGTCCACTGATGCAGGTGGCAGCCAACCCTTGTGTGGGTGTGGTTCTATCCGGGAATACCGTTCTTTTCAGGTCTGTCTTCAGACAATCCTGTAATCTCAGTACTTGCCAGCAAGTGATGCTGGCCATGTCACCATAGAACAATGCCCAATGCTAGAAATTTGTCTTGACGACCCAGCATTAATGACAACAAAGAAGGACCAGGATTGGAGATGTGAACGTGCCAAATAACTTAAGAAAGTGTTGGGCTGTTTTGATGTTTTAAGTGCTATTTACTTTTTATGGAAGTTGTGCACACTTAGGTAATTCTACAAAGAAAGAGAGTAATGAGCTACATCAAACGGTGGGGCTTTTAAAGAAATAGTTCCCTAAGATAGGCTAGTTTCGTATGCTATTCTTGAAGTTTCTCTACATTGTACTTACTCTCCTTACAGTTCATTATATGCCATGTGATTGATTCCATGAGTTTTCACTGTACCAGTGGATATGTTTTATAGTACTTAAAACGGCAACATATTCTCAACATAAAATGCTTTAATCTGGGACTGAGGAGCTAGCTTTTGCCGTGCAAGCATGCTGACCTGAATTGGATCCCTAGCACTCATATAAAAATCCAGGCCTGTTATAACTCCAGCACTGGGCAGGGAGACATAGACATCTCTCTGGAGCTCCCTGGTCACCAAATCTATCTCACTCAGTGAGCTCCAGGAACAGGGAAAGACCTTGTCTCAAAAAAAGTAGATAGTGACTAAGAAAGACATCCAACATTAATATCTGTCCTATGTGCATATGCAACCATATGTACCGGTGCATACACCCTCACCAACTTGTACATACACACCCCCAACACACACACATACACACACACCATATACTGTGAAATAATTGAGGATGACACACAGCATTGGGCTATGGCTGCACACATGTATGCACACCCACTACATATGTACAGGAACAGCAGGTTGGATTGGTATTCACCCGCTGATGAAGCTTCACTGTTCTCGGGCTGGGGTTTCACAGGCACATCTGAGACAAACACACACTGAAAGCGCTTCTCCTCAGAAACATTTTCTCCAGAAAGCTCCAAGGACTTTCCTTCACACTAACTTTGTTCATTTTCCACCCATTTTAGCTCTTGGCTCACATGACATCATACCTCCTTTGAAAACACTGATGTCCCTTGCATTATAAAACCACAAATTATAAGTGTATCTGAAGCTGCCCTTGTAGTGTCACTGAAAGGAAAGAGAGGGAAGCGGCGTGGAGAAGCGTGCAATATGCTGGAAATTCAATCCTGCTGATGGAAGGCTCCGATAGCCCGGCAGAGCCCCTTATCACAGGCACTCCATTTAACTACGCCCCATTTAATATGTCTCTGACAGCTTAGGGTCTATCTTCACTGTACAGAAGGACCAAAAAAAAAAAAAAAGGCTGGTGTTGAGCTTTTATAATTTCATTTTTGTTTTCTTATTACTTCCTAATGCTAAAGTAATTTAACATGCTTTCCTTCCTCATCTGAAATCATTCACAGGGTAAGAGTAGGAACCTCTGCCCTTCCCATATATCTGTAGGAAACACTCTTAATACTGTCTGTGAAGTACACAGATTACCTAACCAACCCAAGTATACAGAATCAAATGGAATATGCTAATTTTTCTCCTTAGCCAAGAGAGGAAATTAGTCATACTGAGAAGGCTTTCAATATAAAGGAGTATTATTAACCTGGAATGATGACCAGCTGTGTCTGTGTGAGTGCTCAAATGCTGGGCCTCCGTTACCATCTTGACTGAGACAGGGTCTCTTATTTGCTGTTGAATAGTCTAGACTAGTGGACCTTTGTGCTTCTGGGAATTCCCCTGTCTCTGCCTCCTATATTAGTACAGGCACACGGGGTCTGCAGACTCACCCTACTTTGTCTATGCGTTTGTGACTTCTGAGAATCCAAACTCTGGTTCTCATGCTTGTGGGGCAGGTACGTTGACCCATGAATCATCTCCCCGGCTCATTCTTTAAAAATAGAAAGTATAATGTTGGTATTTGTTCCTTCTGTGTGCTTGTGAGTTGGGCTAAGATTATTAAGTTCAGAAAAGACCATGCTGTGGTCTCCTTTGAGATAGTAAGAAGTAGCAAAGAAAGCATATTTATTATGTATTATCATCCCATGTAGATTAGATGCAAACTGAAACATGTTCTTAGACCATTGCTCATTACTGTGAGTATCCTTGAACGTTTTAAAATTTAGAGTTTAAAGGAATTCTTCTTCTCCAGGGCTCAAGGTAAATTTGTCCTCTGCTAACTTTAAAGTGTGTTGCAAAGAAATTTTCTCAAAGTAGTTGTTTCATTGGAAACAATAGTGATAGATAACACCAGAGATGTCACAGCATTGCTGTGAATCCAAACGCTACTTCATTGTCAAGGAAACTCTTAGTCAAGGGTTTTTTTTTTTCTTATTGCCAGTCATGGCATTGAATCTGGGGCCTTGCACATAGCAGGCAGGTAACCTACCCCTGAGCCATGGCCTCAGCCTTAAAAGCACTGCTCTAAAACCTGCCAGCACAATGCACCGCGCGTCTTCACTCCTTGAACAGTGAAATGACATTATTCACAAGAGTCCATATGGCATATTAACCATTTCAGTGCTTAGTGATTGTCTTCATTTCCTTTCAGTCGCTGTAATCAAACACCCTGACCCAAGCAACCTAAGGGGGAAAGGGCTGATTGTAGCTCACAATTCCAAGTTATCGTCCACTGTTTTGGAGGGAAGTCGGGGCAGGAACTTCAGGCAGCAAGTCATATCACATCCATGATCAAGAGCAGAGAGAAATTAATGCATACAAGCTCACTTGGTTGCCTGCTTGTACTCAGCTCAGTTCCTCCACTCTCACACAGTCCCATACCCCCTGCCCTGGGAATGGCACCACCCACCCACCGTGTGTGGCGTCTTCCTCCATCAGTTATCTTTATTAAGACAGTGCCCCAACAACATGCCCACAGGCCAGCCCAGTGTTAATAATCCCACATTGAGACTCTCTCTTCTAGGTTGTGCCAAGCTGACAATGGCAACGATCACTGGGGATGATAAAAGGAAGATTATTTCCGTGTATTTTTTATATATTCAACATATCCCTTTATTTCACAAACCACTTAGCTCACGAGTAACTGCATACTCCTTTTTAGTATAGTGAAGATAAAATGTGTAAAAGTACCAGCAATGCTTCACCAAAATAAGTCCGTTTCTCTCTGTGGAGCTTTAATTAATGGCTTATGTCCCCGCGTCTGCCATCGTTTGTAGGCCGCTTAGCTCTAGTTTTTTATGTAATTTAGACCAGGGGCCATGTTACTTGGTGCTTAAGCTGATTTTATGTGTTTAAATGAAGCGGGGGAGATCTCTCCTAGAAAGACTAGCCTGGGTGTGCTCTGATTGCTGTCAATTGCAAATGGTTCCTTCCTATGTGTTGAAATCATTTTTCTGAATAGCAGTATTAAGGAAAGAGAGCACCAGGCTCTTAGTTAACACCACCAGACAAAAATAAAAATCATTAACAAAGTTGAGGGAATCACACACCTTCATAGGGCATGGGAGAGAGATGGCCATTTTAATGCCCATGTGTTAATTTATATGATGGGATTTTTCTTTCCCCAAGTGTCACCTCTTCTGAGGAAAATCACATCTGCTAATAAAAAATCATCAAATACCATCCCATTAAGATGGGACCGCAGAGATGAAATAGCAGAAAATAGTACCATAATTACACAAATGGTTATCATCTTATTAAGTCCTGCAAAATGTAATAATTTCAGCATCCTTAATTGAATGATTCCATTCTAAATGCTGTTTTGATGCAAATAAGCAGCCTGCACATTTGCCTTCCACTTGCTAACTTTTCTAAGGAGTGAGCTACCCAAAGATATCTGCTCACTCATTTTCCCTTCCAAAATGGTGGGCTTTTGGGGATCGCTCTATCTCCTCCACTCTGCCCCCCCCCATCTGTCCCGCGGTGCATGTGGAGGCCACACCACAAACCTGGGAGTCAGTCCTCATGTTCTACCTTGTTCCAGGCAGGGTGTTGTCTTTGTATTTCATAGCCCAAGAGCTTCTGGAGATTCTCCTGTCTCCCCGACCCATCTCCCCGCAGGAGTACTAGAATTACAGACACCCATAGGAACAGATCTGGTTTTGGTGTGGATTCCAGAGATCTGAACTCAGGCCCTCCCACTTTTGTGGCAAGCAGTTTTGCTTACTGAACTGTTCTTAGCCCTCGAGTGGGTTGTGGTATAAAGATGTTGTTTACTTCAGAAGCCCGTAGGGTTAGAGTCATTCAGAGAAGAAAGATGTACAGAATTCCAAATGAGGAGTTCCCCCAATACATAGTTTAATTGTGAAATCACATGTGTCTATCAGTCAGTGGTGGGTTGTGGTATTGCTTTTGCCTCTTGTGACTTTTGCAAATTCCTCCTGCCCTTCTGGAAGTTGAGTTAGTCATGATGAAGGCAGTAACATTTACTGGCTGCATCCTGCAAGCTGATTTCTAAAGCAGCCCTTGAGCCCCACAATGAACATGGGTTAAAGATTCAGCTTTAGAAGACAAAAATGACAACACTTGGGGCTTGAAAGTTAGCTCAGTCAGTAACTTACTCGAAGACCTGAGTTCAATTCCCAGAACCCATAAAAAGTGCTGGGCATGGAAGCCCAATCTTGTAATCCCTGCACTGAGAAGGTAGAGCTAGCAGGCCAACCAGCCTAGCCTAATCAGGAGCTCCAGGCCAGTGAGAGACCCTGTCTTAAAAAGAAAAAGGTGGACAGTACCCAAGGAAGGGCACCTGGACTCTTGAGGTTGACCTCTGGCCTCCACATACTCACCACATTTGTGCTTCCACACATTTCCACACATGAGCGCATATCCATGCGCATGTGCGCGTGCGCGCGCGCGCGCACACACACACACACACACACACACACACACACACACACACACACAAAGAAAAAACCCATATTTCAACCACAGTTGTTGGTCAAAAGCCACCTTGCACGATCTTTGGCAAATTCCCCATTTTACCCTAGAGTTTTCTCACCTCCCAGGAATGTTCCCACCTCCCACCTGCTGCATGATCAGGAATGGAAATTAATTTAAACTGAAGCCTATGAAAATATAATTAGAAAAAGACTCCGATGCCAAAATAAAGTATGCCCCTGACTTGCATAGGCAAAAAGTTTTGAGTAATACATCGTGAGTGTGCATTAGAATCTGTGTGTGGAGATAAGTAGAGCTGAGAAGGAGCCCTTCTCAGATGCCTTCCCTCCCTCAGTTTGTGCTTCAATAAGGACACCTTTCAAACCCACAAGCCCTCCCCTCACCCCTTGGCTCATCTCCCCTCTCTAGATCAAGAAGCCTAGGAAATTGAAGGAACTTGGGGCCGGATCACAGGGCCAGCCAGGGCCTTGGGTGGGGCTAGAGCCACATGTAGCACAGTTGTGAATTATCAATAATTGCTTTTATCCTGTTAGGTGTGAAAAACTAGGAGGCAAAAAGTTGGAAGCTAAATCTAGCCCCCAGGTCAGCATGCAGACAGATGACTTTCTACACTATTTGGTATAAAGCCGTGGTGGCATCGCAATCACCCTGAGCCCCTGAGCTTCTGACGGCATCACACAGTTCACGCTGCTATGGTCGGCTGCCCAAGGGATCAGATGTAATATATTCTGGAGGAGCTTTTGTGAAAGTTGACCTAAACTGTCCTGATACGGAGACCATGCCCACACATATGTAATGGAATAGAAATCTAAGAATCATGGCCCCCTGTAAGTGAACACCAGCCTCTAGCCAGGCTTTCTCTGTTCAAATCTCCGCTCCTCAATTTGATGATGATGATGTATCATCCTGCTGCCTCAGGGTGCATCTTTATGGTGGGTGGCTGCACCATCCCCTAGCATTAGCTCAAGCACACCAGGCCTGTGTGAAAGGTCTTTGCAGAGCGGCTGGCACAGGTAGTGTAGGTGTTGGCTGGTTTGGTCTATTTTTGTGTTGTGGGGAAGAGGGCCACATGCGTCTGTATGTGAGCATACTAGGAAGGCTGGTGATCAACCTTACTTGTCCCTCCTTGTCAGCATTCATGTTGGATTGTTTTTGAGACAGGGTCACTCACTGGCAGAGGGTGACTGGGCACTGATCACACAGGGATCTGCCTGTTTCTGCTTCCTTAGTGCTGGAATTACAAGAATTAAAAGCCCGTACCACCACACATGACTTTTTTTACATGAGGGCTTAGGGGCCTAAGCCATGTTGCCTGTGTGGCAAGCACTTTACTGAGTGATCCAGCTCCCCACCCAGTCAGCCCCTTTTATGATTGGTACTGTTGATGTCCCACTAGTAGATTAGAAAGGCAGTGTTTAAGTGTTCCTCCCAGTGGTACCACTCAACACGCATGGGGCAAGTTCAGAAAAACTTTCTATCCCTCAGAACCCCATCTATAAGACACCAAGACTTCATGGCATTCTCTCTGATGTTTCCTTTAAAACTTTGTCATCCAGAGCTACAGTATTAAGCTTAAAGGGGGAAAAAACCAAGACAGTGATATTTCATTTGTATTTTAATAAATAAATTTTACATTAAGTTCAGAGAGTAAAAAAAATGAGACAGGATTGTAGTGATAATTTCATTTGTATTTTAATAAATAAAGTTTGCCTTAAGTTCAGAGAGCACTGGTCAGCCTTATAGCCTTACTGGCCAGTGGTGACACACACCTTTAATCCCAGTAGTCACACTAGTTTGCCATAGAAATCGGGCAGTAGTGGTGCACACCTTTAATCCCAGCACTAGAGAGGATTATAAAACGGGAGGAGACAGCTCTCAGCTCAATCTCATTCTGAGATTCCTGGAGGCAGGATCGCCATTTCGGACTGAGGTAGAGGTAAGAGCCTGTGGTTGGCTGTTTTGCTTTTCTGACCTTCAGATTGAACCCCAGTTTCTGTCTCTGGATTTTTATCCATCATGCTACACGGATCACCCAAAACTCAGGCTGGGCTCAAAGTAATTATATAGCTAAGGATGACCTTGAACTTTTATTGTCTTGCCTTCACCTTGTGAGGGCTAGGGTTTTAGGAATGTGCCATCATGCCTGGTTTGTGTGGTACTAGGGTTGAACCCGGGGCTTACTAGGCAAGACTTCCACCAACTAAGCAGCATGCCCAGATAGGAAGAAATGTTTTTAACATGAGACTTAGAAATGTGTATTGGTAATGTAGTTCCCTGAGCATACATCTCTGTTCTCCTTATTCCATTATGGAAAGAATGGGGAGAAAAGGACACTTTCTTAGAGGGTTATTTCTTTCAGTCTAGGAAAGGGTCATGAGACCTAAATATGATTCAAGTATAGTCCCATATTCTTATTAAAATAACTTATGGCAAAAGTCTGTGATTTCAAAGGAGTTATAGCTCCTTAGACTTTAATGTTTCCTAATACCCTGGTGTGAATGGCTCCATTATAAAGTTTTAAAACCAAAGCAGTTAATCTTGAAATCATGCCTAGAATCAGGCACCCTGTAAGTAGTCCTGTCGTTCAAAGCTGGGGTTGTATTTCTGGAAATGGGCTTTCTTAATTAAAACCTGTAATGAAGTCAGATGATGAAGACAAAGGAGAATAAAGTAAACACACACATTTATATTCCCACATAATTGTATACATTCAGTTACAGCAATGTGCTTATTACAGGGCGTGCCATTATTGTGAGGATTGCAAAAGATCTTTGCAGAGTAATGAATAAGAACTTCTGGTATCTTCTTGCTGCAGGGGGCAGAAGTCCATGAAGACTTACGAGAGGATGAAGAAGACAGAGTTGCTGACTCTACGCTTCAGAGCCATGCGATAGGTAAGCATCCATGAGCCGCTTGATGGCCTTTCCCTTCGATACGATCTCTTGGTGCATCGCTAGAGTCCTTCTCTCATGCCTCCCTCTGTCGCAGTGGTTTCCAACCTTGGGGGCTTGAAAGACGATTTCACAGGGCTCACCTAAGCCCATCAGAAAACACGGGTATTTCCATTATGATTCACAACAGTAGCAAAATTACAGTTCTGAAGTAGCAATGAACATAATTTTGTGGTTGGGGTCACCACGACATGAGGAACTGTATTAAAGGGTTGCAGCCTTAGGAAGGCTGAGAACCACTGCTCTATAGGCTAAGAGGTGCACATTTTCCTCAGAAAGGTTAGGTGTTATTTTAGTTATGTCCCCACTGCTGTGACAAAACATCTGACGAAAGCCACTTCAGGGAGGACGGGTTTGTTTGGGGTCACAGTTGAGGGCACAGTCCATCATGGTGGGGAAGGCACGGTGGTAGGAGCATGAGGCAGCTGGTCATGCACACTCAGGAAGCAGAGAGATGGATGTTGGTGCTCAGCTCACTTTCTCCATTTTATTCAGTCTGGGAACCCACCATGGGATGGTGCTGCCCCTTTTAAGGTGGGTCTTCTCACCTTAACCTAATGTAGATAATCTCTCATACAGAGGTTAACCTGATCTGGGTAGTCCCTCCTAGGCAGGCTCAGAAGCTTGTCTCTTTGGTGATCCTAGATCCTGTCAAGTTGACAGTATTAACTGTCACACATGCTATTGTGGGCTTGGAGCTACCTCAATTGATGGAGTCCTTGCTTGGCATTCACAAGGTTCAGGGTTTGATCCCCAGAACCACAAAAGGAAAGCAAAGCAAAAACAGTGAAGCTCAGGGTTTCAGAGCCACACCTGTGAGGAAAATATGGATGTTTGTAAAGGTGTTGAGTATGAGGAGGGTGTGTGCTTCTGTTTATAGAGTATGAGGAGGGGTGTGTGCTTCTGTTTATAGAGTATGAGGAGGGGTGTGTGCTTCTGTTGTATAAATGGAAGTCACAGTGGGGACGAATGACTTTTTTTAAGGAGAGAATCAACTTATAGAATATTACTTTCTAGAATGGTCTCAAGAAGCAACTCTTACAGGGGTCTATTGATTGAAAATATACGGTGGTTGCTTTAAAAACATATGGTGGTTGCTTTCTGAAATGGAACATGTTTTAAAAATTTGGATGTTTCCCATATAGAACTGTCTTAGTTTCTTACCTGCTGCTGTGATAAAATATTCCGAAAAGGCAACTTATGAGGGAAAGGGTTCATTTATACATCTCACAGTTCAGAGGCACAGTTGGGGAGTCACAGCAGCAAAGCTCGGAAGAAGGTGGTCGCATGACATCCAAAGATGGGAGTGATGGTTGCTTGCCTCTTCCCCATCTCCATTTATACAGTCGAGGGCCTTCTCCCTGTGGAATGGCTCTTTCCACATCAATTAGTCATTATACTCCCTCGCAGGCACAACCAGAGACAGTCTTACCAGATGATTCTAGATTTTATCAAGTTGAAAATTAACACTAATCATTACAAGACCCAAATAAAAAAGAAAATTCATTCACATGCCAAGACCTTCAACACAGTTTTTCATCATTTCTCTTGAAATCCCTAAATACAGATAGACCTGAATTAATTTCAGCTTGTTAGGTAGGTGGCTCTTTTTTAATAAATAAAAAAGTTATAATTATTCAGAAAACCTGATTTTGCTGTCAGAGGTAAAATGAATCCACAAGGGCATAGGAGGTAGCTTCCTGGTCCCAACTCCCTGAGAGCGCTACAGCCCTAAACCCAGCCCAGCCGTGTGTCTTAAAGTTGTGCTTGACACCAGACATGAAGGGACACATGTTCCTAATGAAGTGGGATTTAAGTGCCCTGTTTCAGCCCCCGGGAAGAGACCACGATTGAGAAATTTCTCTGACTTTGATTTTTGTGAGGAGGCTGAGGAAGCAACTAGTTTCCAATCACCATACCACCTTGGACACTTGTGGCATTCAGTGTTCTTCAGGAGATTGCAGGAGCTGTGAGCGTGGGTGTGCTGGCTAGTCACCTCAGCATGGGATGGATGGCCCCAGATCACACAAAGACAGAGCAGACAGTACCAGTTTCTTAGTTTCTCTTATTGCTGAGATAAAACACCCCGACAAGAGCTGCTTCAGAAGCAAAGGGTTTATTCTGGCTCATGGTTTAAAGATGCATCCCATCATGGTGGTGAAGACACTGCAGCAGGAGCCCGAAGCAGCAGATGTCATTGCCCTGCCCCCAGATGGAGAACAGTGAGTGTCTGCATGCTGGCACTCAGCTCCTGTCTCCAGCTTCTGTAGTCTGGAACTTCCTGCCTACCACGAAGTTGGGTCTTTCTACATCAGCATAATCAAATAATTCTCCATGAGCATGCTCAGAGCCTTGGACTCCCAGGTGATTCTAGATTCTGTCACAACTGAATATTAAGTTCTAAGGCATGACTCCCTTAAAGGGTGGCCAGCATCCAAGATTCTTTGTGTCCATTGCTTTCCCTGGGATGCCCTTCACAGCCAGCTCCCAGCACCGCCAGCTCTGAATGCCCTATTTTTCCAGCCGTCTTCAGCAAACTATAATTTACAGTGTGTCTCGGAGTGTTGTTGTACCCATTCAGCTTAATGAGACCAGCACACAATTATTATTCTTTTCATTGGTAATTAGGAATACAAAAGTCTTCACAAATAGCTGAATGAGTGTAGTCTGAATCGGATTATTATTCCAAAACATCCTTTTATTATGGTTGTCAGTGTGAATGGATTTAATTGGTACCAGTTCAGCACAGTTAGCTAATATGCAAGTTAAATATGGTTTAACAGTCTTCAAGCATGATAGTCTGGAAAGCCCTGCTGAATCTCCTTTTTCCCCAGTAATGAAGTTCTTGTGCTTGTAAAAAAATAAAATAAAAAATAAATACATAGCAGGCCAAAGATGCAGTTCTGTACCAGAGCAGGTGCCAAATGTGCTCAAAGCCTGAGGTTCAGGCCCCATCACTGCAAAATTTAAATTGAGTGAAAAAGGACTGGGAGTATAGTTCAGTTGGGAAGTCTAGTAGACATAAAGCATTTTAATCCATCTCTAATGAACCAAGCATGGTACTGTAGTCAAGGTTATCCTTTGCTACATAGTGAGTTCAAGGGCAACCTGCATTACATAAGACTGAGTCTTAAAACAACAATAACAACTTAAAAAAGAAGCAAAACACAGGAGAAAGAAGCAGCCATCGCAACACAAACACACATGTATGCACTCACATGCAATGTTAGAGGCTCACTTTTTGCTGGAGAACCACAGTTAGTGTAAATATTTTTAGTAGATTTACAATTCCTTTTAGATTGCCACCATTTTGTATGTTGGCATCTTCAACTATAATTAGAACGACATAAAATTCAGTCCCTCAGTTTTAGTAGCCAACCTTCCAGTGCTCTTTAGCTGCAGATTCTGTACAGATATCCCCTTTCTCCGCATCTGCTGGATGATGATGCTTTAGAAAATTGATGGGAGTCACCTAACTGCGCTTCTGACGAGTTGCCTGTGTCATCAGATCACCATAGACACTTCTTCACAGTCATAGCAACTCTGCAGATAAATTGCTATGGACTCAAGAAGACAACAGCAGCAGCAGATCCTAACCTAATCCCCCAAGTAATAAAATCATCCATTAGAGAATTCCTGTCTCAAACAGGAAGAGAGGCATGTGGCACTTCAGTGATGTCACCAGAAGCTCTCTTGAATATTTTCTCCCTATGCCATCAACAATACGATATAGGCTTTCTGTTTTCAAACCCCTTGCCTTGGGCTGTAAACTGAGTCTTGCCTCTCTAGGCATTTCCACTGAGACAGAAAGTCTGAGAAGAGTGTCACTTTCCAGGTTCCCAGCAGGCTCTCTTTAATACACTGTCGCTGAGAAATGGATCACACAGCTAACCCTAGCTGCAGAGGGTGTTGGAAAAGTGCACGCCTTCCTCCCAGCTTCTGTTGTTTGAAGTGGCAGAGACACAAAGATTGATGCTAGTTCTGAGCTAGCTATCAGTAGGAACATTTTAAAGGTTCTTCCCGCCTGGGTCTAGATGAGAGTCACTAATGTTTACTGCTGTATCTGTATCCCATCATAGTGACTGAGAATATTTATTTTCCACCCTGAGGATCCTAAGCACAGTATTATCATACATTTTGCAATATTTTATAGCCATAATATAATATTTTTAGTAACAGTGCCTGAACAAATCTAGGTATGTGTCCTTTCAAAAAAAATGTCAGCTAACACCTTTTCAACCAAAGAAGTTATAACTGGAAAGTTTGTGCTTCTGTGGCTCAGGGTGATTGTGTTGTTTTAATCAGAGTGGTGAGAGTTAATTATAAAACAAAATATATTAACTAAACTGGATCCAGATCGATATGCAATATTTATAAATTGAGGGGCTGGAGCAATAGCCCAGTGATTAAGTGTACGTACTGCTCTCATCTAGGACCTGAGTTCAATTCCCAGCACCCACATTGGACAGCTCATATCTACCTATAATTCCAGTTGCAGGAAATCTGACTCCTCCTCCCTGCTTTCCTGAGCACCACTCTTCTGTGAGCATACACATAGACATGCATACATGTGCATAAATAAAGTGAAAATTTATGTAAAAAATTGTGAATGAAATGAAATAATGGCACTAAATTTTTTTCAAAAATAATCCTTATAAATTATCCTTATAACACAGACTTCTGTGTTAATGAGCAGCAAGAAAATGGCTAGCCTAATTTACTAGCAGCACTAGCATAAATGATTTTCTTTTCTGCTTTTTAACTACCATAGGCTTATCCTATACATTATCCTAATTGTCTACTAGTATTAAACACTTTCAAAGAATTGAAATACTGTTGTCTTGTATTGAAATTATCATCCAGTGGGGATAGATAGTTCAATTGATAAAGGTGCTTTGCAAGCATGAGGACCTGGATTTGATCTCCAAAACCAATGTAAAAAAGCTGGGTGTGGTGGTGCATGCTTCTGATCTCAGCACTGGGAAAGTGGGGGGACATATAGATCTCTGGGCTCAATAAACAGCCAGCCTAGCCTACTTAGTTTAATGAAAGTTGAACATGCACCCCAATATGAACACACACAGGTATTCAAGCACACACAAAGAAAGAAAATCTTAGCCAATGATGAACTTCAAAAATAATTCCCATGGTTGCAAGAGTGGGTGGCACTTGCCACCAAACCTGATGGCCCAAGTTCAGTATCTGGATCTCACAATGGAATGAGGAAGCAGAGTCCTACAAGCTGACCACACATGTGCAGTGCATGCCTGTACCTATACATATGCATGCAAATAAGTAGATGTAATAACTAACTAACTTAAAGTAATAAAAGTGTTTGAAAATTCCCAGAGTTGAAACAGGAGGTTCAGAAATTTCACAGAGAGAGAGAGAGAGAGAGAGAGAGAGAGAGAGAGAGAGAGAGAGAAAGAGAGATCTTTGAGGATTTTGAGAAAGAAGTTATACAGAATCTAGTGGTACCCCTCAAAAAAATACAGGACCTAGAACAAACAGCTTTGTAGTAACCCTGTGAGTGAACACTTTGGGGCCTGACAGATGAATGAGCCCCATCTCATCTCTCCAACTGCCTAGCTCTGTTTCTGTGTTTCTAGGCTCTTCTGTAGAGATTTGACAATCCCAGAGCATGGCAAGACAAAGTTAGTCCCACTCTAACCATCCAGCTTTCCCCGGACAGCTATAGTACATTGCCTTGCAGCTTGCACTTAGTCTAATGTTTATTAAATTTGCTATTTGACAATTTCATACATGTACCTAAGATGTTCTGGTTGCTCTCACCCTCTATAGCTCTCACCCTCTATACTCTCTCTTATCTCCTTCACACCCCTGTCAACCCTCTCCTTCCTTCATGTCTTTTTATTTGCAAGGTCTTCCGTAGAACAATAGGTTGGGAACTAGCCATTATGGCTGATAGATTGTCTATTGGGTATACAATTAAACACAATGGCTGTCCTTCCTCCCGTACCCATCAGTATCCAGTAGTTCAGCTGGGAGGAGAAGCGCTCCATAAGCCCCCCCCCCCCCGATCCATGACTGCCTTGAACAGGCCCAGTGCAAGCAGCTGCTGTGACATTGTGTTAGTAATGGCTATGTCATGCCCAGAAGACAGCATTTCACAGACTTTCTCCCTATTTTCTGGTTCTTATGTTCTTTCCAATCCCTCTGCCATCATGTGCCCTGATCCTTAGAGGGATGGTAGAAATATCATGTTCAGAGAATTCTCCTTGCTATCCCAAGAACTGACATTACCCCAAAGGGATTATCCTAGCTCAATATGTTACCTCCTCTTCTCTTCTTGCCCAGCCTGGCCTGACTTACAGAATGGGGGTGGGGGGTGCGGTGATCAGAGGTCCCTTTGGGTGCCTTACCTCCATCAACCTGTGCATTTCCAATTTCCCAGGGTGAATCACACTCTTATTCCTGTCTTCTCCTAGACTTCAGCTAGTATGGAAAGATAAGTTTCATCACTATAGAAACAGACTAATCAGGACTCTCTCATATCGGATATTTGCATTACAACAAGCACTCAGGTAAACGTTTATCCCTAGTTAAGAGCAGTTCTTGGGGGCTATAGGTCTGAGGCAATCAAAGTACTTGTTTAGGCAAATGATGAGGTGAGGAAGAAAAACAGTTCTAAGGCCCACCTTACATAAGGGACAGAAAAGGCTTGGGTTTTTTTTTTTTTTCTTCATAATCTTACTTCTACCATAAAGCTTAAATGTGAAACACAGCTATGTTGAGCCAAACACAGTGAAGTGGGACCAGCTTGGACAGGGTCCATTTTACCTCTCTGGGACACAGACTGGTCCTTGTACCTTCTTCGTCCTCCATATGGCATCTAACCTAGTCCACAGCCCAGTGTGCAGTTCAGTGGGGGCAGAAGCGACAGAGGAGGCATAAGATGGATGATTGTCACTGTGGAGGTAACTCGATAGCGGGTCCAAATGAGGGAGAATGGATGCAGCAGCTTCCTCACTCAGCAGAGGAGAAACGGCTCAGCTTCATGCCGACCTTGTTATAACAGTGCTTGTTTCCTTGCTTGTGGGAGGAAAGCAAAGTCCCACAGGCTCTTCATATGACTTTGCTTAAATTGAGAAGAAGAAGCAGGAGAGCGGCACCTGCCCCATAGTATCAAAACCCTGATAGAGTATTCTTAACCATAGTTGTCCATGGTGAATCTCATTGTCTGGATTATTGTCACATTTTGTGTTAGTTCCAAGATTGTATTCTTCTAACCAAAAATACAGGATTAACTGAGAAGCCCTAATTGTCAGGGGTTTGAACAAGAATGGAATTTCTTTATGTGTGTGATTGTGTATGAGAGAATATTTGTGTGTGTGTGTGTGTGCAAGCGTGCGTACGCATGCACACACACATGCATGTGCATGACTGGATGTGATCATGTGCAGATGAATGAATGCATATAGAGAGGTCTCAGACACTCTGTGCCTGCACACATGTACACATACAACCCCTGCTCACACAGCCATGCACATACCTGTCCCTTGTCCACTCCCACACACCAAATAAGCTAAAAAGACTGCATGTCAATGGCAACCAGGATTCATATATATATATATATATATATGAATTCATATATATATATGTTAAGTCTACAGTGTTTGAGAAAAGTGTTAGCTTGAGACAAGAGGCAATTATTAAAACCAATCAGGTGAGGATATTTTCAAAAGGCAGAGGCAAAAATTGAGTTACTGATGCTGCGTGACTAAGAAAAGAGACAGAAACAGGGTGCTCTTGGCTCGAACAGTAGATGTGCATCAGAAAAACAAATTGAGAATTTTCAAGAAATCCATTGTAACGCAGGGCCAATCTGGGCACCTTTAACAATATTTTACAAGACAACTTTAAAAAATCAATTTATTCCAGACACTTCTCCACGTGATTCCATATGGATTTACCTTGGCTTTTGTGTGTTTATTTGTTTGGGTTTGTCATTGTTCTATTTCATACATTCTGGAGACTGAGTCTGATGCTACTCTGGCTGGCCTCAAGCTTATTGTGTAGCTGAGGAGAACCTTGAAGTCTTGATCGTTCTTGCCTCTGCCTACTGAGTGCTGGACTACAGACATGGACTACTATACCCAGTCTATACAGTGCTGGGGATGGAATCGAACCCACGGCTTTATGACTACTAGGCAAGCAAGCACTTTCTCCACTGAGCTACATCCTCAGCTACCTCATTATTTTTAATTCTCACATAATACTTCCTAGTATGTCTGTGAGCACACAAGTGTGTCATTTACTTTCTATTGGTAGTTATTCAGACATCATTGGACAATCACATAGGTGTTATTAAATATTTTAAAATCCTTTTAAAAACATTTTTAGTCTTTAAAATTCCCACATTTATGTTATGTACCTGGATCATACACATCCACCATTATCTCCCTCCAACTCCCCCTAGCGCACCCACCCCATCTCCCTTCAACTTTACATCCTCATTTTTACTGTTATTAATGATGATCCAATGGACACTTTTTAAATAATTCATAGTTGTGAACCCAGACCTTAGTGCTTCCAAACAAAAATCTTCAAGTTTTGAAAGTGGATCACGCCCAAGAAAATAACTCATCAATGTCAGTCTTAATTTCTTTCATCAGCCCAAGGTGGAATGAGAGAAGCGTGGTTTAGCCATCATCTTATCACGAGTGCAGTGTCAGCTCCACTCATTTTGTGCAGGATCAGATAAAAGGATGCTTCCTTTATCTTTGCTCTGCCACCCTGGTGCAGCTAAAAGCTTTTCGAGAAGGGGGAGGGGCCAAGAGAGCTGAGAGGTTAACAGGTTATGAAGCATTGTCCCAGCTAAGCCAGAAGCACTGAATCAATTTCCAATATGTTTCTCACAGAGCTAAAAACCTATGCTCTGGAGATGTTATTGTTTGATTATAAAAGCAGGTGGAATTTGAAGAGAGACTTTCATGCCACCTTGATAAACAGTCTCAGCCTGTAACTCGATTGTGTCAACTCCCAGATGGAGGCGAATTATGCTTTCGGGTGACTCTCTGCCCATCTGACACTTAGCATTGAGCTCTCCCTCCTCAAGAGCTCGTTGGGAAGGAACTCAGCCTTTGCAAAAACTAAGTAGGAGGCGGTCTCAGTCACTCCACTTCCAAATGAACTCATTGCATTTCCAAATATGGCAATTTCCCTGGCTGGTCACCTACTCCTCAGAATGTCACCCATGCACAAAGCAGGTGTAGATAATTCTGATTTAAAGCAGGTATTAAGGCCAGTCCCTTTCCTATGTGGCATTTGTTTTTATTTAAATACCCTACTTCTTGGGGCTATGGAAATGGATGGTTCGATGACGAAGACTATGTGCTGCTCTCCAGAGAACCTAAGTTTGGTTCCTAGCACCTTCTTCATGTATCTCACAGCCACCTGCTACTCCAGCTTTGGGGGATTAGACTTCTACTTCTAGACTCTGCCAGCACCTGGACTCATGTGCGCATGAACACACACACACACAAGTACACACATGAATACATATCATTTAAAAACGATAATAAAACTTCTCAAGGTTGGAAAAGTGGCTCAGTTAATAAAATACTTGTCATGTAAACACCAGGGTCTGAGTTCAGATCTACATACTCATTAAAAAGTCAGGTGTGGTGCCTGTAACCCCAGTGCTGGGGTTCTGGTGAGTCCCAGGCGCTTACTGGCAAGCCAGTCTAGCCAAAACAGTGAACTCCAGACTCAGTGAGAGATGGTGTCTCAAAAACAGAGAGCAATAAAGAGAGACACCTGAAGTCGACCTCTGACCCACCACATGCACCCACATAACTGAGCCCAGCTGTACACAAACGCAAAGAAACCCATGCCTTATAAACAGAAAAAATTGAAACTTCTCAGTGCTTCTCATACACAGTGCTATAATTTAAATTAGCATGTGTACTAGTTACTTAACCACTGTGACAAAATACTTGAAACGTAAACATGAGGGAGGAAGGGTTGTGTTGGCTCACAGTTTAGGGGCACACAGTCCATGGCACCTGCTCAAAGCTGCAGCTGGGCAGAGTCTACAGAGAAGGGTTGTGTTGGCTCACAGTTTAGGGGCACACAGTCCATGGCACCTGCTCAAAGCTGCAGCTGGGCAGAGTCTACAGAGAAGGCCAAGCCAGAGCTTGATTGGGCTGTCGCTCCCAAGATCGATCCCCACCCACACTTCCTGCAGCAGGGTCCCAACCCCTCTCAACCTCTCAAAGCTGTGCCACCAGCTGGGGACCACCTGTTAAATACATGAGCCTGTGGGAGCGTTTCATATGAAACCACTGCAACATATATTCATTGAGCAAGTCAAGAAGTTTCACTCATGACTTTTTTGGACTTTATTAATATTCTCCTCTCCTACTACTTTTGTACCCTCTTCCCTTTCCTCTTTCCAAATAATCTATTTAAACTTTCATGTGTATTTAAATCTAAATTCCGTGTATCTTAGTCTAGTTAATTTCATTTGACATGATAAGTTCCTTTATGTTTTCTTGCAAATGACATAATTTCATCCTTCTTTATTACTGAATAAATGTGTGTGTGTGTGCATGAGTCACATGTTTATCTGCTCATCTCAGACACATAGGCCAGTTTAATATTGTGTCAGTTACTTTCCATGTTGCTGAGACCTAATACCTGACAAAAGCAACTTAAGTAAAGAAAGGGGTTTTTTTTTGTCTCACAGTTTGAGGGTGCAGTTCATCATGGTAGGGAGTCATGGTAGCAGGAGTGGGAGGCAGCTGGTCCCATGGCATCCACAGTCAGGAAGCAGAGAGATGGACACTGGTGCTCAGCTGACTGTCTCCTTTTTATGCAGTCCTGGATCCCAGCCTGGAAGTGGCACCACACTCATTCAGAGTAGGTCTTCCTATCTTGATTAACCCAATCTAGAAGCTCCCTCACAAACAGCCCCAGAGGCTTGTTTCCATGGTGACTTCTCTGTCTCACCAACTTGGCCATCAAGATTAATCAGCATGCATACTGTGAGCTTGGGCTTGCAGGTATGGCTGTTGCTAACTTAGCAACACTAACAAGACTTGTGAGGAGGAACCAATGTGCTATGGTGTTGAAGCAGAGGTCAGAGAGCCTGAAAGTTTAGATTTTATGATGAGATATAAAACATTTCATCTCTTTTTCTCAGAACCGTCGTCCATAAAGGGGAAGACTATTCTAGAAAACCTCTGGGGTTACCATCTAAGCTTCAAACTATCCATTAGTGTCCAAGTTTGCTCCCTGATTCCCATGAGCCTGTAGGAAGACCACACATCAGTTGCAGATTCTGAGGACTTTTTTTGAAAGGTCTCAAAGATTGCATCACTGTTTGTGGGCAGTTTAGGCTTTGCCGGTCATGGTAGCCCTGCTTGCTTGCTAAGGGTTTTCATTCTCATCACGTGCTGTCATTGGGAGACCTAGGTTGCAGTTCCTTCTTTGCTCTCTACCCCATTCTATGGCTTTGAGTAATTCCTCAGGTCTTCTGGAACCTCTACCACTCTCCTCTCCCAAATGGAGACCATGGTAATTGTGCGCTTCTAACAGCATTCCAGATGCTAGCAGAAGCCCAGTTGTGGGGGTTCCTTGTTATAATTGCAGTTGCTAAGGGTAATGCCTAGGTAGCCGTGGTTTCCATCTTTCTGCTTGATGAAGGTGGTCCGTGAAGAGGTGTGGCCATCTTGCTCATATTTCTCCGTATGATAGTCACAGCATGTATATAAAAGACTAGACATCTTAAGAATGGAAGGGACTGGTTTGCCATGGAAACTTCTGGCTATAACCCTCACATGTCAGGAAGAAGGCTTGAGAATTCTTTCTGCCCTCAATTACCAGATTTCCTGAATGAATGAACATGCCTGACTTCCAACCACTAGTCACACGCCACATTTAACTCAGAACCATCCACCGCTCACATTCATAATCTTCCTCCCAGCCTGTCCCATGTCATGCTGCTTCACCCCTTTGTCAACCTCCCAGTTGGCAAGGCGACAGTCATGGGAAGCACTATAGCTTCTCCACAGGTAGGAGTGAGTCACCTTCATTCTCTGGTGCTCAGACCTCAAGGCTTAGCCATAAACCAATTTCAGTTCAGTTACTAAATATTTATTAGGCTTTGACTCATCCCAGGCAATTGTGCTGAGCCCTCCAGGGATATGAAAATGGAGTCTGGGTTTGATGAGCTTCTCTGATCTGATTCTGAACCAAGATTTTTATTTACATCTTTTTTCTTTACATTTAGCTGGAGATTGAACCACTCAATCTCTTGCCTCAATATTGGACACAAGGAAAGGTCAGTTTCCATGGATGGCTTGGTCCTTGGAGGTGGTTTTCTTCCCCTTAGACATGACCACAAGGGTTTTATCACTCTGAAGAGTTCTGTCATTATAATGATCAAGAACGTACCTTGCTTTGTAGTTCTTCAATAATGTGAACTTATTCTTCCTGACATCCTGGAAAAGACAAACAACTTCTTTTTAAACAGATGGCTTGTGGAGCCATTGTTTAAATGTCATCTCTGCCACTGTTTACTGCCCTACTTAGTCAGGGAGATATTTGCATATTGAATTCGCTTGAGTGCTGGGTATATGATGTGAGAGAGATGGGAGGCTTATGTGGGTGTTGGTTCCTAATAAAACCCCTTTGGAGTTGGGGAGATGGCTCAGTCTAAAGCGTACTTGCCACACAGGATGGAAGTGTTCCTGGAACCCACATAAAAAAGCCAGACATGGTGACAAATGTTTATAATCCCAATGTTGGGGAGGTGGAGACAAGGGCATCTTAGCTTACTTGAGGAGTTTCAGGCCAGTGAGAGACTGTGACTCAAAAAACAAACAAGACTGATGGTCTATCACCCAAGGCTATTCTCTGGCCTCCACATAAACACAAAAATGCATGTGTACCTGAACACACATGAGTATGTGCATGTGCACACACACACACAAGAAAAAAAACACCTTGGCTGTTACAGTTAGATGTGGTCTTGGCACATATAACTATGACTTTGTTCGTTTTCTTTTTGGTGACATCTGTGGTGGCTTGAATAGGTTATGGCCCCAAAGACTCATGTATTTGAATGCTTGGCTCACATGGGTTGACATTATTAGGAGGTATAGCCTTGTTGGAGTAAGTGTGTTACTATGGAAGCAGGCTTTGAGGTCTCATGTACTCAAGCTACACCCAGTGAGATACACAGACTCCTTCTTCTGCCTACAGATCAAGATGTAGAACTCTCAGCTCCTCCTCCAACAACCTGTCTACCTGCACATTGGCACGTCCTACCATGATGATAAGATCTAAACCTCTAAAAGCCACCCCTAATTAAATGTTTTTCTTTATAAGAGTTGATGTGGTCTTGGTGTCTCTTCACAGCAATATAAAGTCCAAGACAACAGCTAAACTATATGCACTAATTTTTTCACCTTAATAAAATACCCGGGTAAAATGTTCTTAAAAGATTACTTTTTTGTATACATCTGTATAGGGAGAGGTCTGTGCTTATGAACGTAGGCACCCTTGAAGCCCAGAGGTGGGGTTGCATCCCCTGGAACTGTAGTTACAGGTGGTAGTGAGCTGTTGGACATGGCTGCTGGGAATTGAACTTGGATCCTCTGCAAAAGCAGCATACACTCTTAACTACTGAACCATCTCTCCGGTTCAGGATGGCTTTCTGTTTAAGATTTTATTTTTATGTTTAATTATATGTACACTGAGCCATCTCTGCAGCCCCAGCAGACTGGCTTTGCTTAATTCTTTACAGTGTTTTCCATGATTATAATGAGATTTGCAGCAGCCTAGTTTAGTTTCCCAGTAGACTCTGTGACAAGGATTCAAGGTCAAATAAATGATCAAGAAGTGCAGGAAATAGCAATAAAGGACATCCGGCAAGGAAGAAAAGCAGCCAGCAAAAGACACGCTGTCACACCTGCTGTCCCCACAATGAGCTATATACTTTGCACAACTCAGTACAAAATGAAACACATGTCCTCTTATTCCAAAGTTATTATAGGGCCAGCGAGATGGTTCAGAAGGTAAAAGTGCTTGCTGCAAAACCCGACAGCTGGCTCCTTGAATCCTACTGTAGAAGAAAACAGACCCCACAAAGTTGTCTTTTGACCTCCACATGTGTGCCATGGCATATGAATACCCGTACATAAATACATGCCATATATGCATGTTTAAACACACATAATGATAAGTAAAATGTTAAAGTTGCTAAGAATTGTAATGGCTGGAGAGATGGTTCAGTTGGTAAAATGCTTGTCTTGCAAGCACGAGGACCTGCGTGCCATCTACAGAACCCACGGAAAACGATCATGAAGAAGAGGCATGCTCTTATAATCCCGTAGCTGGGGAAGAAGAGAAGGGTCCCTGAGCTAACTGGCCAGACAGCCTAGCCTCCTTGGTAGAGAGAAAGTTGAACAGTGACGAACAGTGTCTGAGCAAGGACAGTTGGAAGTTGTCCTCTGGCCTTCACATACATGTTTACCTATGAACACATAGACACACAGACAGACTTGTAAGATAGTAACAGTAGCAGACAGAACCTGTCTGCTGGCATACATGTCACTGACCATGGCTGCTATGTTAGGTGTCAGCTTAGCCTGTGAGGAAGTCTGGAGTACAGAGCACAAGGTCTTAGCAGTCTTCCTCCTGAGGAGTCATCACCACTTCCTCCCATTGTGGATACAGGGTGGCTTCTGTCAAAGAAGCCCAAGCAATGTTGTTACTTGGGACAGGCTCAAGGAGTGGGGCCCAAGGAGAATCGGCAGGTCACTATCAGTACCTAATAGGCTACCAAATGCCAAGATATGAGTACACAGCTACTTATACCCCAAGCAGGGTCAAATGTCTCTAACAGTGAGCCACAATTTAGTGGGTACACCTGCAGAGTCCTTCAGTGGTCAGCTTAATGAATAGCGACTCACCCAAGACACAGGTGTCTGAACTTGACTGTGGGGATTGTCTTATTACATTAATTGAGGTGGCAATCCCACCCACTGTGGGTGTCACGGTTGGTTTCTCTGGGCCGGAACCCTGCAGCGTGTGGAGGGACCAGTCATTGGTTTCTGCTTCTTGACTGTGAACGAGAGGTGACCAGCTGCTTCAAGCTCCTGCTGTCGTAACTTCACAGCCATGACTGACTGTGACCTTGATCCATGATCAAGAATCAAACTTTTTCCCTGAAGTTGCCTGCATGAGGATGCAACAACAGAAGAAACTAAGACCGGTCCCAGCCAGGAAAATACTCACCTCTGGTCTGCGTTGTTCGCCTGCTTCTTAGCCAGCTCGCAGGACACCTGTCATTTCTATGTATAGGAAGTCAAACACGAGTGAGAACAAAGATCAGAGGGAGCCATGATCTTTGTTTCTACATCACGGGTAATATTTGTTTGCAAATAAAAATGTTATGGCCCCAGAGGGCTGGGTTTATTTTCCCCCTCATGAGCCTCATTTATCTCTTCAGGAAATAGAGCTAGGATTAGTCTCGAGCTATGTCCACAAGATCTGAGACCTCTATCTCAGACGCATTTAGAAAGCAGTTTGGACATTATTTTATTTCATCTCTAAATCACTGTAGTTTCTCTTAGAACTTGGGGAAGGAAGTAAAGAGATAATTTATGGTGAACTGTTTGCTGCCCAAGAGTCAGAACCTGAGTTGGATCCCCAGACCCGTCTAAAAAGCCAGACATGGAGGTGTGCACTTGTAATGCCAGTGTGGAGAGGCAGAGACAAGTAGATTCCAGGGGTCTAACTGGTCAGCCAGCCTAGCTCACCTGCAAGATCTAGGCCAATAAGACCAATAAGAGATCCCATCTTAAAAAAAAAACAAAAACAAAAACCTTCAAGATCACAAGATGAATGATGCCTAAAGAATGACACTTGACAGGTTGACCCCTGACCCACACGGGTACTTGTATGCACATGTATACTCATATATACAAATACACACATGCTCATACATGCTAGAGGAGAAGTAATGTTAACAGGTTGCCTTCTGATGAGCATGTCCTCCACAATGTGCTTATGTCCTTTGGGCTGCATGATGTCCCCAGCCTGTGTCCCCTCATCCATCATGTATGTGAGTTCCCAATGCCAGCCTCTTAATTACTGCAGTGGTTTATTTTATGGATGTTATGTGTCAGCATGAAAAGTCATAAGGAACCCAGATCCCTGTTCAAACAAGTCATCCTAGGTACATCTGTGTGTGTTGGGGGTGAAGTTAACTTTTAGTTTGATAAATGGGGAAAGCAGGTTACTCTTCTTGATGTAGGCCTCATTAGAACAGTGGAAAATCCAAGTAGAAGATGAAAACTGATATTTCTATCCCCAGGGGAGAGAAAGTTGCCCCTGCCTGCTCTGACTTCAAGCTGAAACACTGTATTATTGTTTCTGTCAGGGTCAAGGCAAATAATTAGCTTTTCTGGGGTCTTGAGTCTTCTGGTCGTTGATTTGGAACTGTGCACTAGTTATCCTGGTCTCCAAATGGTTGCCTCACCCTGCAGCTCCTAAGACTTGTCAAACTTTATAATCGTGACAGACAATTCTCTCTCTCTCACGCTCTCTCCGTCTCTGTCTCTTTCCCTCCTTCTCCCCAACACACAGCACACACACACTTTTTTGGTTCTTTCTCTGGAGAATACACATAATCAGACATAAACTGGATACTTAAGATATCAGCTAAAGGAAGTTGAGGCACTGTCAGCTGCCCAGGTTTGTCCATCTAGGCATAGGAAGACTGAGCTAATAGACTGGACAGAGTTGGGGAGAGACGCCAGGTACCAGGATGCAGCCCACATCATCACCATGTAGTTGACAAGTGGAGCAGGTCGTCCTGTTATTAAAAGCATCTTTGCTTGCCATCAGGTTTCCCATGAGCAACAAACACAGACACTTTTACTTAAATAAGATCTGAACTCAAAATTCATCCTTTCTTTTTCTTTAAAAATATGTTCTTAGTATGTGTGGAGGGGAGCATGCACATACCATGGGGCACATGTGTGGGTCAGAGGACAACCTCGGGTGCTAGTCCTTGCTGTCTATATCTGAGACCAGTGCTCCAGACCACTTGCCTCACGAGCATCTGTGGAGTCTCCTGTTTTCATCTCCCATCTCCCGTGGGAGCTCAAGTGTCAAAGACGCACACTTAGCACCCGGCTTTTACATGCATTCTGGAGAGCTGAACTCAGATCCTTATACTTGTGTACAGGGAGTGCTGTACTCACTGAGCCATTTTCCTAGCCCTAAAAGCTTGTCTTGATGTCTGTAAAACATGCATGCCTCATGCTAGCAGCTGCCTGTATCCACATTCCTGCTCACTTCATCCCAAGGACCTGAGTTTAGGGAGAGTCTCAGTCCTGGGAAGTCCCATGCCCACATACAGCATAATTATTCATTATGAAAGACAGCAAGATGATGGCTTCAGCTGGCAATGACTGCTCCTGCTGGTCTTAAAGGGAGTTGCTTGACATGATAGGGCACTGATTTCTCAGAATTATAGGCACAATTGCCATGTGTGTCGTTTATCTATTGTCTTTCTCTTGAAGATGACTGGCCACAAGGGAATGCAGGGTAATACTGTTTCTGGAACCTGGGAAAATAAGTCTTATAAGATTTTGCCTTGCTAGCATGAGGACTAACATTTAGTTCCCAGAGCCCATGTAAAATAACTGAACATGGTAGGGCACCTATTAACCCAGTGCTGGGGAGGTGAGGCAGGAAGGCCCCTGGAGCTCACTGGCAAGCCAGCCTGGGCTCTTTGGAGGACTAGGGCTCCAGGAAGGGATAGAGCCTGTCTGATACTAACAATAGTCAGTGTCTAAGGAAGAATACCTGCTATCGACCTTTGTCCTCCACATGTGTACGTACACATTTGCACACACATACACACACCAGTCCTCACAAAACACCCCTTTATCGTCCAATCAGTATGTTATTCCCACAAGGATTACATAGAATTTCATGTTGAGTTTACCCCAGATCATTTTTTATGGATATTAATTGGGTTGAATTTTATAATAAAATTGCTGGAAAGGGCAGTCTGCTGTGGATAGGACCAGAAACTCTCATTGTTTAACAATCCCTATGTGAGAAAGCTCCGTCCATTTTGCTAATGGTGCAGGAATCCTTGAATCCAGACAGCTATACTCAGCATCTGACCGCTAGTATGAGCAGTGTACGAAGGGAGCCTTGCAGCAGACGCAGACAGAACAATACTAAACAGTAAAGCATGCCTATTAGTGAGCTGTGTTTATAAGGGCAATAAACTCTGATGCAGGGTGGCGTTCTGTAGGCATTTGCTAGAGAAGCTAAGGCAGATTCCTCAAAAACAGATGTCGAGGGCTGTGAACGTCAGAGTTGTCTCTGTCCCTGTCACAGTGGACCAGATCTAGCTATCCAAACACTTCGAGCTGCAGCTTGCTCCCTTCCTCTTAGGCACTAAGGACCCCACAGAGGAACCCACTTGGCCTCTGTATCCCGCTCCTCCCTCTCCCCTTTCTCAGGCCTGTTTGGGGCTAGGAGGGCAAGGTGCTGTGTGTGGTGCTGCTTTAGTTCCCAGGGACTTTTCAACACTTTATTAAACTTGGAACTTTTGACTTCCTGCTTATTCCCAACCTTCAGCGATGCTGTTTTCATTTTCCTTTCCTCTTCCCAAACAGCGCTGCTTACAGAGAGGACGTTGAGTTTGAACATTCCAGTTATGGCTTCATAACTCGGCTCAGGGTTCCCTAGCTTCTGCTGTTCCCCATCCCCTCCTCCCTCAATCCTCTCACCCCCATAGATTGTCTTTGTCTTAGTTACTTTTTCTGTTGTTGTGATAAAAATGCCCAGACAAAAAAGCAACTCTTAAGGAGAAGACAACTATTTTGATGTGCTAGGAAATACAGTCCCTTTTGATGGGGAACATATGGCCCAGGCAGTGAAGGCACAGTGGCAGGAGCAGGAAGATGGCTGGTCAAATTCCCCCCACACATAGGAAGCAGGAAGTGAACAGGAAGGAAGGGCGGGCTCTCAAGCCTCAAAGGCCATCCCCATTTCACAGTCAACGAGCAGCAACATTGTCCCATTATCCTCCCTTGCTTTTAACCTTCCTCTTATTGTAGCGCACTTCCCCATGCATATTGCTGCTTTCCAGTGTAGACAACCCACAGTAGCTCTGACACGTCTTTTCATGTCTTCTTGTCCTCACGCAGTACCTTCTAGAGAAGCAGTTGCACATTCTGTACTATTCAGCATGCAGTGACATCACTGTCACCCTCTCGGAAGGCCATGTTATGAAAATAGCCGAGGATGGTATCAACACATATTCTTGATAACATCTTTCAATTTTTTATGTATTATCCTTGGATCAAAACGGTGCAGTTTCTCATCACATTTTCTGCCAAGTCTTGTTTATTTTTCCTAAACAAAGAAGAAAGCTGAAGGTAAAAAAAAAAAAAAAAAAAAGGTAAGATTCAAACTTCAAGGGCAGAATCCAAAGTACTAAACTCATTCCTGAGCCTTCCCGTCTTCCATATGCCAACTGGCATTTTAGGAACCACAATAATGTGCTAGAAACAAAACCGGACCTGGAATTTGCTATCGGAAACTGTACCTCAGTTTCCATTACGACTGCGGCACTTGTTAGTTAGGGGGGGTCTGTGCCCCCACCTCTACATTCTTGAGTCAGGTATTTCCCCAACTTAGATGGTAATGTTGGGGAAAGTCAAGAGGGGACTTGTAGCACGTAACCTATCAAGTTGTTCCTTGATATGTCTTTAAAGAAGAAAAACAATGCAACCTCTTTAGCACTCTGCCGTGTGACCTTCCCTAGGGAGAGGTGACTAAATGTCTGCTTCCCACAGATAGAGTACCAAGGACCAGCCAGAGAAACAGCCCACCATCACTCTAGCTTAATGGCCTCTGAGGTTACTGAGGCCGTATAAAGGGGTATTAGGTTCAGAAGCACATGTGGTCCATGGACCGTGAGTTGGGATGAACTCACCCTTTCAAGTGTATAGTACAGCAAGTTTCAATAAATGCATTCAGACACACTACAGAATTACGTCTGAAATCATGGTTTAGAATAGTATCGCCCCAAAGTAAATGCTCATGTCCCTGCACAGCTAGACCTCCCCTAACAACTGGTCCCGGGGACATTCCAACCTGCTGCTTATGACAGAGTGGTGGTTCCTGTCTTTGAACTTTATGAAAATAGAGCCATCCTGAGAGCATCAAGCATTCTGATGTGGTCTCTTAGTAAGTGTGACCCACAGGACTTTCTGAACTAGCATATTCTCAGTGGGATTCTTGCTTACATACTTTTATAATTTTCTGCTGATTAGAATTGTGTAGATATACCACAGTTCATCTTTTGGTTTACTACTTGATAGACAGTTCAGTTGTCTCCAGGGTAAACTATTATGCAGAAGGCTTCCATAAACATTTGTGCAGAAGTCTCCGGGTGAGCAAATGCACCATTTGATCTCAGGTAATAATGCTATCGCCTGGTCCTATGGTAGGTACTTAACTTTGTATGAACATGCCAAGATTTTCCAAAACACATTTATGGCTTTGTATTCTCAGCAACACATATTTCTCTTGTTCCTCATGCTTGCCACTATTTAGTATTTGCGTGTTCAGCTTTGTCATTTTAGCCTATCTGTTGTGAAGTAGGGTTTTGTTTGTTTTGAGGTAGGGTTTTTGTGTGTATATATGTATGTATATGAAATGTATGTGAGCATGGTGTAAATATATGTGATCTATGCATTTGTGTGTGCAAGTATGTGTGCGCTTCTGTGCTCACAGAGGCCAGAGGAGGTCATCATACGCCCTCCTCTATAACTCTTCATGTTATTGCCTTGAGGCAGGGTCTCCCACGTAACCTGGAGCTAGGCTGGCAGCCAGTAAACCTCAACATCTGCCTGTTTCCACCCCCACTACACACAGAGCTGAGGTTATAGATATGTGAGCAGCCAGTGCCAGCTCTTTCACATGGCATCTGAACTTGGGTCCTCACACTCACCCAGCGAGTGCTCTTACCCACTGAGCCTTCTCTCCAGCCCCTGTAGTTTTAGCCTGTGTCCCTTGCTGCTGGCCATCTTTCTCTGCATTTATCATAGATATATCCTCTTTGTTGACATATGTCTTCCAAGTTCCTCTTCAATTTTGCTTCGTGTCTTCTTACTAAGATAAATTCATTTTATTTGGGATTATAATCCCCTTTAAGATATATTTTTTGCTCCTCAGCCTGCTGTTTGCCTTTTAACATTTTTATATCTATTTACTTATTTTGCTACAGGAGAGTCATGTGTACCATGAAATGCATATAGATACCATATATCACTATTATTACATATTACATATATGCATGTGCAATTTCTGGGTAGAAATTTGAAATTTTTGTTAATACTGCAAATAACTTTTATGATTTTATTATGCGTTTTACATTTAAGATTAATTTTTATTAATTATGTATATGCATGTGTGTCTCTTTGGGAGCGTGTGCCCATTGGTGTATGTGTCAACAGAGGCAGTAGATGTCAGATCCCTTGGAATTGCCGCTGGGAATGAGCTGCCTGTAGTGGGTGCTGGGAACTGAACCCAGGTCCTCTACAAAAACAACAAGCACTTTAAACTGCTGAGCCATCTTTTCATTCCCTAATTATTTTTAAATTTACTCATTTGGGGTGGGTAGGGGTAGTAATCAGAATACTATTATGTGTGTGTGTATGTGTGCATGTATACATATATATGTATGAAATTGTTAAAGTAAAAAATCAATATAAAATATGTATCTTTAAAAATTCTTAACTTGTTTACATTTCTATTTCTTTTATTAACTTGTGCCTCCCATGTTCTTTAGCTTTCTACATTCTTTAAAAAACAATATTTGAACATTCTTCATCCTTTCTGTTGTGTTCTCTTGTATTTTTTTATTCATTCATGTCAATATATTTTCTAATTTTCTTTTTGAATTGCAGAACATATAGTAGTGTTCTGTTTAATTTCAGAGAATTGGACATTTTCTAGGTGTCTTCAGTTACTCTCTGGTTTAATTCTACAGTAATTACAAAATATATTTTCTGCAATTTAAATAAATCTTTAGTTTGCTGAGGATATATATAATGATTGATATGATCTGCCTCAATGAATCTTTATGTGAAAAGAATGGATTCTGCCCCGGTGGGCAGACTATTTGGCAGAATGGACTGAAAATGAGCTTCCTGTCCCTATTGCCCGTCTCTCGTGATTGTGTATGTAGGGGTGTGTGTGTGTGTGTGTGTGTGTGTGTGTGTGTGTGTGTGTATACATATATATACATATACAAACATATGTTCTATGTTCTATGCCTCAAAGATGTCATCTCATTTTTCATTTCAAAGTTAGCTTTCTTCTGTGGTTCAACAGGTTTTGCTGCAGAGTTCTAAGCTGTCAGTGTTCACTCCTAGGATAAACAGGTCTGCTTGGTGGAGAATAATATCTCTATAATATGTCTGCATCTCTAGAAGGATTCCTTTCTGGAGTTACATGCTCTGTTGTTGGTGTAATGGCCACAGCTTTGTTTGGATAATTCCTGCATGCTGCTGTTATTTTGCTTTGCATATATCTGTTCTATATACACTGGATTCCTTTTATTCTTCTTCCTTGGATAGTTTTGGGATTTATTGAATCATTCATTTTGGTGTTTTTAAGACCAGGTTTTACCATGATAGCTCAAGCTGACTCTAAATTCACTATGTAGACCAGGCTAGCTTTGATCTTCAAGTCCTATGTTATAGGCATGTGTCACTACTCCTGGATTAAAGTGTATTTTTCATAGATAGTATATAAACCAGGTTTGGTGGTGCATGCTTTGAATCTCAACACTTGGAGGAAGAGGCAGCTAAATCTCTATGAGTTCAAGGCCACCTTGCTCTACACAGAGAGACAACAAAGCTAAAACTGCAGAGTATATAAATGGGATTTGTTTTTATTTAACCCAGTCTGATCATCCTAGCCTATTAGTATTTAAAACCTCACAATAAGCTCACCATATCTTATCTTACTATTTCCACTGCCCTCTCTCTTCAGTACTATTTCTTTTCTATTTTCCACCTGACTATGGGGCATCCTCTGGCATTCCTTATATAAAAAGGCTCTGGCAATGATTGTAAAAAAGCTTTTATTTGTTTAGAAATTACTTAATTTTGACATTTTTGCCCCATCGAATATTTTATTAGTGAAACATTTTTTCTGTTTTCATGTGTGTATTATGTTTATTTTTCATGCCTGTGGACACATATACATGTGTGTATGTGTGTGTATTTTATAGGTGCAAGGTTATCAAAAATTATCCATGGTTACTGTTTTACCTTATTCATTAAGAGAGTGTCTATCAGTCAAACTGAGAGCTCACTAATTTATGGCTGGTATTGCCAGCCAGCTTGCTCTGCAGATCATCTCTCTCCACCGTATGAGACAGGAATCACAGGCAGGTCACCACACCTACCCTGTATTTTTGTGAGTTTGGGGATGGAAACTCTGACCCTCACACATGGGGGACAAGTATTTTAAACACTGAGCCATTTCTCCAGCCTGAAATTAATGTTTGCAACCTTGCCAGGCTTTCTTTTGTTCCTTTCACTAGGCCAGAGATGGCAGTCCATCATCTCCTGGCTGTCTTGGTTCTTCTGGGAAGGATCTGATCAGGGGCTTGCATGATTTTACCTCAGACTTTCGAGCCATTTGATTATGGTGTGTCTTGTGTGATTTTTTTTTCAGTTTTGGTCTGGCTAGGATTCATTGAGTTTCTTGGATGTTGGATTTTATAGTTATTTATTAAATTTAGTAACATCTGTGGTTATTTTTCATTTCTTTCCTCTGATTTCTTGGCTTCCATGGCTCCAGTAGAGCCAATTTACTTACTTAGTATTGACTCCCAGGTCACTGAACTGCTGTTTTCTGAATTTGTTTTTCCTGCCTTTGTTTTCTGTGTTTTATTTTGAACCACTTAATTATCTTCGAATTCACTGATGTTCCTTTCAACTGTATCAAGCGTCTCTGTTACTAATCCCATGCAATGTATTTTTCATTTACACGTAGCTTCACATTGTAATGATTTCTGTGTGGTTGTCTTTATTATTTTGATCCATCTTGATTGTGTACAACTTTTACTTACATTTCCTTATATTTTTAGAGTGTTAACAATAACCATTTTAAGTTCTCATTTATTAACTTAATTATCCCTATCATTTCTTTTTCTATTTGTTCTTGTTTAATTCTCTCCTGGCTATGAATTCCAATCACCTGCTCTTTTGTATGCCTGATGATTTTTAATTGGATACCAGAGAATGTGAATTATACCTTATTGTCTCTCTGTAGACTGTTAGACTTTGTTCTGGAACACACTTTATATATCAGCACAGAAGTTTTATTTTTCCAAGACTTCCATTCAAGTTTTGTTATGACAAGTCTAAGGAGCTTTTATTCTGAGTACAATTTAGCTTCACTCCTGAGGCCTGAACCTTCTTCGAATTCTGTGTTCCTCATATTGAAAGGCCTCACCTCTTCAGATGGTAGGAGCGTCTTGTTATTTCCTTGTGTGAGCTCTAGGAATTATGCAACCTACTGCTTCACAGTAATTGTCTCTGTGATCAGAGCTTCACCTCAGGCATGGGCTGCACTCAGACAAGACTGTAAGGAAACCCCTGCTACCAGCTTTCCTCTCTGGTGCATTGCCCTGCCAATCCTAGCTGCCAAGTCCCTTCTCCCTTAATGTCTGCATTATCTCTTCAATCTGACAAGACCTCCAGGCTCTATATGAATTCCCTCTCAAAGTTCAGAAACCAAATCCAGGCAATTGTCTGAGGAAATTACAAGCTCACTACATTTTGATTCAGAGATCAAGTTCTGTGCAGCCTGCTGTCCAATTTATAGAGCCAGTAGAGTGTGTGTGTGTGTGTGTGTGTGTGTGTGTGTATGCATGTATGTGTGGGTATGTGAATGTGGCAGTTGTATTCATGTGTGGATGTTTATGGGTATATGTGTGATTATATATGTGCATATATGTATGCATGTTTATATATATGTATATCCATGTGTGTATGTGTGTACACATGTATTGTGTATATGCATGTATATGTGTGTATATATGTATGTATGAGTTTGAGGATGGAATATGTGTATATGCATTGTATGTGTATATGTGTGTGAAATCATCAATTAAAATTTGTATTAGTTGCTGAGTTGACTAAATCTCTGCATGCCTCTTGATTTGTATGCTTCTTGCCAAATAAACTCTTTTAAATCCCTTCCCACAGCATCCCACCCCTAATTTATTTTCTTTCCTCCCTTCTCTCATGTGCCTTATCAAAGCAGATGCTATTCAGGCAGGTGAGATGCGAAGAAGAGGCAAATGTCTATAGGATGCATCAAGCTTGATATGGGGAGGAAGGGATTTGGAGAGGCAGAATTACCCATAATAGCCATCAGTGCCTATCAGATTCAACCAGATAACTATTCACTTTTCACTTGGTTTTCTCAATACAGCCAGAGTAGTGGGAGGGAGGGAGGGAGAAGGGGGACAAGAGAATATGAATCGAATGGAGACAAAGGTAACCTTTTAGGACAGCAACGCTGTACATTTTCCAAGGAGAAACTGTGATTTACTCATCTGGGAATGAAATGAGTTTGTGCACAATGCAGAATGAGTAAGCATTATTAGTCTAGACCTTTGAAACATCTTCCCCAAGTGCCAGCTTGAAAGTGGATTAAAAGAGTGCACAGATACATCTGTACTATAATCAGGTTGCTGGGGAAAGAGCTAAGAAGAGATAAGGACAATGAGAAAATGAGGGGGGGAAAGGGGGACAAGGATAAATTGTCTTTTCTACAACTAAAACAAATGATGAAAAAGGGCAGGGCTGGAAGGAACCACTGTGGCTCTACACCTGTATGGTACCTTAGAAAGTTCTGCTGATAAAATTAATTTTTCTGGGCACTGAGGAGATGGCTTTATAGATAAAGCACTTGCTTCACAAGCGGGAGGACCCGAGTTTAACTCCCCAGATCCCAGATAAAAGCCAGAACGGGTAACACACATCTGTAATCCCAGCTCTTCTACAGTAAGATCTAAGGTAGAGACAGGAGACTTCCCAGAAGCTCTTAGGCCAGTTAGCCTGGCATGTACAGTACAAACAAGAGACCCCCTATCTCAAACAAGGTGGGAAGTGAGGACTGGCACCTGAGACTGTCCTCTGACCTCCACATACATGTATTACAAACACACACACACACACACACACACACACACACACACACACACACACACGCACATTTATTTTTAAAAAGGATTTTTATTTAAGGTTAATGTTTCTTCAGTTAGAAAAATGCCTTGCTAAGAAGGGCAAGGTTTCAGCTCTGGGTGAGAGAGATGAAAGGGTGAGGTAGCCTTTGCTTCATAGAGAGCTGAGAGAGCTTCATGCTGTTCTCTCACACATGAGAACTGCACTGTAATTGACAGTTCGCTAAAAGAGATCTGGAATCCAAGTCTGTTCCTAGGTCAGTGGTGGGGTACCACACACACACACAAAAGAACCTGACCATTAGCCTGCACTTGACTATCAGAGTGAATGCTGCATAGAAGTCTGGGTGTTGTTTTCTAAGACATGCATACTACTGTAGCAAGACATGAGGGGTTAGGAGCAGACCTCAGCATTTTTAGTCCGAAGGGATGATAGCCTAGAGTTCAGTCTTTAACTTCGCAAGCTCAAGGGCTATAGAGATGGCTCCGTTGGTAGGATGTAATCTGAGCTACCACAGGGAGCTGAATTTGATCCCCATTTCCCATGTAGATGCTGGCCACTTCAGTACAAATCTGTAATCTCAATGTTTGTGAGACAGAGTTAGGAAGTCTTCGGAGCCTGCTGGTCAGCCTGTCTAACCAAACTGGCAAACTTCAGGGTTCAGTGAGAGACCTTGTCTCAAAAGGTAAGGTAGAGAGAGAATGAGAAAGGCAGGGTTGATCTCTGGCCTCTTTGCCCACATGTACATACATGTGTGCACATACCTCCACACATAAACACATACACACTCAAAAGAAATAGTAAAATTAATAGAGATGCAGAGTTGTATAGCAAATCTGAGAATAGACACTCACACAACTATGTCAGAAGTCATTCCTCAGTAGGCTTCTCACCTTAAAGGAGTTTTATTGTATATATAGAGGAAGAGCTCTGACTGCAAGGTCTTCCTGGGCATTGGGAACACAATTCTAGTCTTTTCTAGTTTACATCCTTCGGTGACTCCTGCCACAATCATTTATGTGATGCTACTGCCTGTGACTATCGGGTTTGAAGGGTGCTGACCCCGCTTCAGGTGGTCCTTTTGTATGTTTGGTTCAAAGTAACTTTCCTCCATCTTTACAAAGGGTTTTCATGCTCCACTTTTTTCCTTTAGAATTTTTAATATAAATTGTTCATTTTGAGTTACGTCTCAGCACAAGCATTGTACTGTATGTATTTTGAGGTCAGAGTACAATTTGGGGGGGGGGTCAGTTCTCTCCAGGCCCCGTGTTTCCTGTTGTTTCTGCTGCCCTGTGTCCTCCAGGGTAGCTGGTCCCTGGACTCCTGTCTCCGCCCCCATCTCACAGTAGAAGTCCTGGTCTTATAGATGTGTGCTGCTGTGTGGAGCTTTTCACGTGTGCCGCGGATCAGATTCAGACCATCAGGCTTGTGCTAAAGCACTTTTACTTGCTGAGCCATCTTACCTGCCCTTCTTTTTAATGTTGTATTTCCTCTTAATGGCCTACTTTTTTGCTTATACTCACTCCCTATACGACAGTGAACCGAATTCCCAGCATCTGGTGTTGTTCATGCCAAAGAAAGCTCAAAGGATCACAAAACAAATTCACATTCTCCGATACTTTCCTCAAACCTCAGCAGGCTTAAACCAGCTTGAACTTAGAGGATGAGGCTGATTCTCACAGTCCAAGCCATCACATTGAATGTGACCTTCTAGAAGGTCATCTTCACGCCACAGACTAAAGTTACCAAATGACTGGAGAGAAATCATCAATTTAATCTTTTTTTTCTTTTTCTTTCTTTCTTTTTTTTTTGTACTGCTGACAAAACTGTGAGGCAAACTTGAAATAAATAACCTACATTTAATGAAGAGGGTTTGGCAACTGGCTTGAATTTTTTTTTCTTAAGCTTATTTCAGCCAGGCAGATGAAGAGGGGGATGTGCAAATAAAGAAATCTGTGTTCCCATCTGTGGCTGAAGGTTTTATTGGCAGCACCACACCATGTAGCTTAAAGATGTGTACAAACCTGGACATGACGTTTACCAAGACGTATTTACATGGTCACTCGGACTGCAGCCAAGTTAGGAAAGTGTGCCACTTAACAGGATGGCCTGAGACTCGAACACCCACAAACTACTCTCTCTGGCTGTTGAGTTGTGTTGGATTTTCATTGTATTATTTTGCTGAGGAAGTTGTGTGTGTGTGTGTGTGTGTGTGTGTGTGTGTGTGTGTGTGTGTGTGTGCATGGCAAGTGAGAAATCAATATTAGCTGGCATTTTTCAAGTGATGGCTGGCTGCTGAGCACACCCTACGGACCTCCTGTCTCCACCCTCACTGCACCCCCGCACCTGGTCTCCAGCAAAGGGCTTTATAGCTATAGCAGAAGTTTCCAATGTGAAAAGAGCCAGATTGAAGTTTCATGTTTTCCATTTTCCTAGGATCTCTAGGGATTCAGGAGAGAAAATTAGTAGTAATGTAACTCATTTGAATCCACAAGCGACTAGTTCCCTGCATCGAATCATGGCCTAGGCCTCCCTAGTTTAAGACCCAACTCCCAACATGCCTCTCAGGCTTGGGAAGTGTAGACATCATCCTCAAACGTTTCAGGTTTAAATGCTGAGGAGAGAGCACCATCTGCAAAGCATTCACCTTGTAATCATGAGGACCTGAGTGTGATCTCTAGAGCTAACATTAAAAGGAAAAGCCAGGCATGGTGCACAGGTTTGTAATCCCAGCTCCAGAGAGGCAGAAACCGGGAGATCCCAGGGCTCGCTTGCCAGACAGCCTAGCTATTGTTGAGCTCTGGGCCAGTGAGAGACCCTGTCTCAAAGCCAAACCAAACCAAACAAACCAAAACAAGGGGAGGGCGACACCTCAGGAGCAACAGCCAAAGCTGTCCTCTGACAACAGCCTGCACACACAAACACAGTCACAGTGAACATGCACATACGTAGAACATGCATGCAAATAGCACACAGACATATATACTCATATCAAAAATGTTCTAATTTTGGAGTGTTTCCAATTTTAAATTTTCAGAGACTCACCTAAAATTCTCTGTGAATATTGAAAACCCTCTGAAGCAGTTTTGGTCCCAGCTATTTGGGTAGGGGATCTCAGGACACAGTGACAGGTCACTGACTGCAGGTCATGTGTGACAACTTTCAGTTTTTCCATGTAACATCCAAGTTCATGTTAAAGGCAATGCCATAACATCATTGGTTGGGTTTTTTAAAATTACTATTGGCTCCAAAATGTATTTCTCAAGAAAATTGCCCCTTCACTTTTATACACAAGACAGCTTACAGCCAACTACAGGTACTTTGTTCCCTATTCATGTGTGTTACTCCTTAATACTTCTGATGAACTCATTCCCAAGGATATAGTTACCAAAAGGTAATTCCTTAAGGTTTGTTCCACAGTTAAGAGCACTGGATATTCATCCAGAGGACCCAGGTTCAAGTCCCAGCCCCCACATGGCATCTCACAACTGTCTGTAACTCCAGTTCCAGGCGATCATACATCATTACACAGATACACATGCAGGCAAAGCACCAATGTACATAAAAAATAAATCAAGCTGGGTGGTGGTGGCGCTTGCCTTTCATCCCAGCACTCAGGAGGCAGAGGCAGACAGATCTCTGTGAGTTTGAGGCCAACCTGGTCTACAAGAGCTAGTTTCAGGACAGGCTCCAAAGCTATAGAGACACCCTGTCTCGAAAAAAAAAATCACTCTTTAAAAAGAACATATTTTAAAAAATAAAAAGACAGGTTGTTTAGTCTTCAAGGTAAGACTTCAAGGGTGACAGCTCGGTTTGCCTTGGATGTCCTGACTATATGGTTGGTGAGTGTCTGCAGGAGGCTTCTGTCCCGGCCTGCCTGTCGCTGCTGATGGAGGCTTGCTGAGCACTGCCACAATGTGAGCTCTCTCCAGACTGATGTAAACAAATGAACTCTGATTGGGAAGGTCCAACATCCCTTGATTTTTATTTTCTCAAAATCAACCCAATAAAAAACAAAACCAGGCAGCCTGCAAATCCAGTCCCCAGTTTTGAAGTGCCTGGTTTCCTGTCTCATCTTTTGAGTCTTCAGATGCATCTTGTTTATTTATTTGCATGTTTCGTTACTGAGTGTGTGTGTATGTTGCATGTCTATGTCAATGTGGTTTGTGAATGTTTGCATTGGGTATGTGTGTACTTGTGTGTGTGGAAACCAGAGGATGACAATAGCTGTCTACGTCCATTGCCACTACCTTACTTTTTGATATAAGGACTCTGGATGAGTCTGGCGCTCACTAGTCAGTCTAACTGGCCAGTGAGCTCCAGCGGTCCTCCTGTCTCCACCCTCCCAACTCTGTACCACCGCACCCAGATTTTCACCGAGTTCAGACAGACCTTCATACTAAGCCAGCAGATGCTACTGAATGAGGTGTCTCCCCAGCCCACAAGTGGGGATTTTGTAGCTCATACCTGAAGTTAACAGTTTCTCCCCACAGCCATCCCCCATAAGACCTCTGTTGACCGCCGCTGAGCTGCTGTTGACCTTTCCAATAAGGTCACTTCCTTTGTGCCTGATGTCTGTGCCAGGTGAGACCCCTAAGCTGAATCATTTTGAAGAGGTCCTTGCAGAAATGCCTGTGTCTTGTTCTCAGAAATAAAAACTCATCCATCCCCTGGCAAACCAGACACCCCCAGGGTATGCGCTGTTTCGGGAAGAGACGATCCCTAGTGTGTTCCTTTGTAAGTGTCCTCCGTGTCCTGTGCTGAGCAGCCTCGGTGCACTCCAGATGTGCTGAGATGAAGAGTGTCAAGGGACCAGTGTTTGGAGAACTGGAATTTTTCTCAAGGAGTCGTCTGGTATTTTTTTTTGTTCTAACCTCAGCTTTGACATGACTGGGTTGCCATGCCCTAACTCGTCCCATGAGACTCCCTGGGATTGTTGGTGGTGACAGGTGTAAGCACTTGCATTTAGAGACCAGTGCAAGACAAATGGGGCAGCGGGAATAGGTGGGAGGGCCAGCCAAGGCCAGAGATGTAATTGGTGACCTTGGAGGTCTGAAGCCTGGTGGTACATTGAATGACCCAACCCTTGAACTCATTAGCGAGGCACCTTTGGCAGCCACATTCACAAATGCAGATATGAACTTGACATCTGTCTAGGGCAAGACTAAGCCAACTCATTGACAATTCCAAACAGGCTTGGTCCTGTGAACTTTGTTCTTACTACAGCCATTTAATTATTTTATGGATTCTTCTAATTCTCTGAGAGGGGGTAAAAATACCTGGCCTCAGAAGTACAGTATCCAACACTTTTTCAAGTTGCGATATTTTTTTGTGAACTGCAGGAAGCTAATAGTGCTTTAAAGAAACTACAGAGAGATGCATCAGCACTTTCCCTACGATCTTAGCTTCCCAAGGTGGAAGCATTCCGGAGGAATTTGCTTGAGGGGGAAACTCTGGCATCTGCCTGAGCCCTTAGCCACAGCTCATTTCATAAGTTCTTAAAAATGACACCTTCACTTCCCCCATAGTCGGCATCTGGGAATTTTCGAAATTACAAAGGAAAAGCTGTTAAGAGCAAGTGGGTTCTGAGTTTGTCTGTGCTCATAGTCCTCGTAGAACCTAGGAATTCAAAGAGCCCCATTTATAGACTATGGCATAGCAGTACTGTGTGCTAACAGGAAAGGAAATGAGGGACAGATACCAGAAAATTCCAAACCTCGGAATGGCAGCAGACAGAATTCCATCACTCTTTTGATCTGGACCTCAAATTTGTCCTCTGTTGTATTGCCAGAAGCTGCTACTAGGTCTTTATAGAGACCTAGCAGAAAAATTCAGGCTTAAGGGCTGGGGATCATTGAAAAGGGAACTAATAATGTCCCTTTGTTATGTCTGTATGTGTTCATGTGTGTGCATGCATGTACATAAACACGTGGAGGACAGAGTTTGTTTTCAGACATAGTCCTCAATTTCTCTCTACTTTATCATCTTTTTATGCATATGAGTGTTTTCCCTGCCTGTTGTCTATAAACCTTGTGTGGGTTTGTGCCAGTAGAGATCAGACAAGAATGTCACATCTCTTGGAGCTGGAGTCACAGACAGTTGTACGCTGCCGTGTGTGTGATGGGAATTGAACCTCTACAAAAGTAGCAAGTGTGCTTTACCACTGAACCATCTCCCCAGCCCTTGTCTTTCTTTTAATAACAGCATCTCTCACTAAACTTGGAGCTCACCAATTTGGCTCAGTGGGCTAAACAGCCAACCTTTGGGATCATAAGCACATACTAGACACCCAGCATTTTTATATGGAAAGAAGGAAGGTGGGGGAAGGAGAAGAAAGGTAGGAGGGAGGAAGAGAGGGAGAGATGGAGGGAGGGAGAGAGGGAGGGTAGGAAAGAGGGAGGGACAGACAGTCAGACTGGCAGACAGACTCCTGGCAATATATCTTCTCATGCAGAGAGCTCATCATCTCTCCCAGCAGTCTTGGAGTCTCCTCAAATGGAGAGAAAACAGAAGCAGTGACTGTCTTAGTTACTGCTCTAACTGAGGCGGCTTAGAGAAGGGAGCATTTCATTGGGGACTTGCTCACAGTCTCCGAGGGCGAGTCCATCCATGAGACCGCCATAGTGGAGAGCATGACCTGAGAGGCAGGCAGGGAGGTGTGCATGGTGCGGGAGCAGTAACTGAGAATTTACATCTGGACCCACAGGCAACAAGCAAAGAGAGGGGGAGAGAGAGAGTGAGACAAGGCCTGAGGTGGGCTTTTGAAACCTCAGAGCCCACCCCCATTGACACACCTCCTCCAACATGGCCACACCTCCTAATCAATCATCTCTAACAGTCCACCAACTGGGAACCAAACATTCAAAAATATGAGCCTATAGAAGCCATTCTCATTTTATTCAGACCACCATAGAATTATCTGTAAGGACAGTGGACAGTAACACTGACCAGGTGGAGGTCCGGAAATGAAGATGGCTAAAATTCTGCCCTCTGATCCTGGGAGGGAAAATGACTCTCAGAGGCCAGCCATAGGAGTCAGGGACCCTACAGCCCATAGCTGAAGCAGATTCCATGTCAGAACGTGGAGGAACATGCCTTATTGAAGATGGGAGCTGCACTCTGCCTCATTCCAAGCATCCTGTGAAGACAGAAGCCCCTCTTCATAAACTCTGCCTCTGTGTTAATTACTTCTCTGTTGCTGTAATAATCTGTCATGACCAAGGCAACTCACAGAAAGAAGAGTTGTCTCATAGTTCGAGGGAGACAAAAGTCCATCATGGTGACCAGGCAGGGCAGCAAGTGGCAGGCATGGCAGCAGGGGCAGAAAGCTGTGAACTGGAAGTGGGGGCAAGTCTCCTGCCACTCAAAGCCACCCCCAGTGGTGGACTTTCTCCAACAAGGCCCCAGCTCCCAAAGGTTCTGTAACCTCCCAGTATGGCACCGCCAGCTGAGAGCCACGTGTCGGAATGCCTGAGCCTATGGAGGGTATTTCTTAGTGGAATTACCATGACTTCCTGGTATTTCCAAAAAAGGACTAAAGTTTCCAGGTTCTAGAGAATTCGCCTTCTTTTTTTCCCCTTTATATTGGAAAATTTTCAGTTTGCTACTCCTTCTAGAAGCTTAAGGAGGAGAGTAGAGTGATAGGCATATTGCAGTTTGGATTCTAACTGATGATGGAATGAGATTGTATGTGGCACAGATAACATTATTGGCCCCTTGGGTCTGTCCTAATGTGGGATCAGCACACTGAGCATTTGACCCATGGTATCATTTACTGTCCCATCTCTTTTCTATCCTGCAGTATGATAGGTTCTCTTCTAAATTTCAGAGATTGGTTAAAGACCAAATGTTAATACTCATAGCAGCCTACAAGAAACTGGATCCCACTCTTGTGCAGAGACCCCCAACTCAGTTGGCAGTCATACCACAAGCCACTGTTCCATACAGCACCAGAGACATGGTCGCTAGTAAAAACAAAGATTATGCCAAAGCTGTTCCATTCCCCTCCTTGTTCAAAACAGTACTAGGTTGTATATCCTACCCACTTCTAGACTTGCAAGGCCCTCATAAGACCATAAGATGACAAGGACATTTCATCCTGAGATTTTATTATATGGGCAGAAACTCTATATAACAACCAGTTTTGGAGGGCTAGCTCATCAGCATTTATAAACCACATTTCCATCTTAAAGATTAAATAAGAAGTAAGTTTTGCCGGGCAGTGGTGGTGCATGCCTTTAATCCCAGCACTTGGGAGGCAGAGGCAGACAGATCTCTGTGAGTTCGAGGCCAGCCTGGTCTACAACAGCTAGTTCCAGGACAGGCTCCAAAGCTACAGAGAAACCCTGTCTCGAAAAACCACAAAAAAGAAGTAAGTTTTATCAAAATCTTTCTACATAAACTTTTCCTGAAGATGAGATATAATTTACTGGATTTGTCATATGCATGGTAAAATCAGCTTAGTTTGTTCTAGAAAATACTGGGGTGTCTGGAAGGAATAACAAAAATCCAAAAGGTGAAACTAGGGAGACGTCTTAGTAGAATGCTTTACCACGCAACCCTGAGGACCTGAGTTTGATCCCGCAGAACCTATGTGAAGAGCCAAGGGTAGAGCCAGCATCTGTAAATGCAAGCTGAGGAAGAGCTCACCGGCTAGCTACCCTAGCTGAATGGATAAGCCTCAAGTTTAGTGAGAGACTGTGTCTCAACAAGTAAAGTGAAGGGGGCCAGAGAGATGACTCATCAGTAAAGGGCACCCACTGCCAGTCAGAGGACTCAGCTTCGATTTCCAGCACCTCTATGGCAGCTTACAACTCTAGTTCCTGGAGAGTTCCCTCTTCTGTCCTCCAGGGTACATTCAGGCAAAAACACTGATACACGTAAAATAAAATATAAGGTAGAACATGATTGAGGAAGACACCAGAGATGAACCTCTGACCTATACTCACACAAACACACACTCACACACAAACACACCCATGAACACACACAAAGAGCTATGATGAGTTTTGTCACTGCAGAAAGTAATAATTAAGAGCAGAGTAGCCGTAGCCTTCTTTAAAAGGTATCTGTCACACACATATCACATAGTGATTGCTACTCAGACCCATAAGTACATTTGGAATAACCTGCCCTCACTGTCCACTTTAGAGGCCAGGAACTGGGTCAGCCACTGAGTGATGATAATTCATGCAAGAGACATGCCATCCCCTTTGTCAGGACAGCACTTGGTCTGTTATGTGTCTTCATTATTCACTTTATTTCAGTTATTAAACTTCACCTAACTGAAGCCATGTGAACCCCAGACTGAAATAAAGATAATTAAAACTAATTGTTGGTCTCTAGTGATGGTTCATTTTTTTTCTCTCATTGCTCTAGAGACCCATCTAGTGCTTATAGGCAGCTATGGCCCCCATAATGGGCCAACCTTCTTACCTCATTACATGAAGGAGTTACTTTCATATTCCGTGAAACCTCGGCTTCTTGCACCTCCCTGTATATTTAGTACAGTGTGTTTCAAACGTGTATCATGTTCCTTCTATATTATTATCATCATCATTATAATTGTGTGTGTGCATCCACATAGTGTTGGGGGATGGGGGCATGTGTGGCACAGTGGGCATGTGGAGGACAGAGAACTCTACGGAATTGTCTCCTTCCACCTTCCCATGGGCACATGCAGGTCACCAGGCCTCTTCCAGCTGAGCCATCTCCCGGGTCCTTTATCTAAATTCTTCTTCTAAATACTTCCCTCTGGTGCCTCCTTTCTTCCAGATCCCATCCAAATAACAACCGTCATTTTCTCTTTTTCTGTCAGCCCACTCTAATTTTTCTCTGTGTTTCTCTATATTAGAATCAAACTGCCAGATGAGAACATTGGACAGTGGGATTGGAACCTTCCCTCTCCCAGACTCAGGAAACCGCTCAATGGGACGATATACATGCCAGCAGGACTCGCCAGAGGACCCTGAGCCCCTCCCACCTCTCCAGCCAACCCCATCCGTAGCTTCCTCTGCCAGAGCCCAAACCCTTGAACACGAAGTGCCTTGCTCCACAGACAGCCAGAGTTCCTCGGAGTCCACCATCATCCACTCCATATCTGACCCCAGCATGATGGCTAGAGGAGCGCAGGCTCTGCAGAGTCACCTGCCCAAGCCCACCTCCTCAGGTAAAGTGCCATCTACTGTCCAGTGAAATTGTTCACATCATAATATCATGTTTGCTGATGAATGTGTAAAATTACCCAGCAGGAAATCTCTGCTTACCCTCAACCAAAAAGTGGAGCAACACACACACAAGATCTTACCAGGGGCTGGGGAAACGACTCAGTGGGTAAAGTACTTAAGTTTGCAAACACAAGAATTCTAGTTCAGTTACTAGAACCCATGTAAAGAGGCATAAAATCTGTCATCTCAGTGCTGGAGAGTTAGAGAAAAACCAATCCCAGGGTTTGCTGACCAGCAAGTCTAGACAGATCAACAAACGCCAAGGTAGTGGGAGATTCTATACAAGGTACCTGAAGAACAATACCCAAAGTTTCTATCTGTTCTCCACCCAGCAGAGTGCGCACACACACACACACACTCACGCACAGCACACACACACACACACCACACATGCACAGCACACACACACATGTATACATTCATAAACATACATGCACTAATTAACAAAATGACATTATCAACTTTTAGCATTCATAAGAGGAAACAACACACCAATAGATGTCTCAAAAATTGAAGAAACAAGAACGTGCAATATATATTCATGGGATTTTATCTTTAAAAAACCTCCAAGTATGACTTATTGAATATAGGGGTTGGAGAGATGGTTCAGCAGTTCAGGGTGTGTACTGCTCTTAAAGAGGTCCTGAGTTCAGTTCCCAGAACCTTCACTGGGCAGCTCAAAATGGCCTGTACCTCCAGGGAATCCAGGGCTGCTGCAGGTACTGCACTCAGGTCCACATGCCTGTTCAGAAACACATCTCAGCACATAATTAAAAACAAATCTTTTTAAAAAGGATATATTGAATATAAAACAAGTTAGCTCCAACACATTGATGTAAGTGGAATGTTGTGTGCCTGCTAAGCAGAAACTGTAAGTCTCTTGACATAGTTCTATCTCGTGAATGTACATTTACCCGCTGCTGAACTATAAAGACTTAGTTTGATTGATCAGCAGCAGATTGTATGTTGACTGCAGAGGAAAGTGGCTCGCCTTCCCATTGAGACCTGCCTGCAATCAATGGAAAGAAGCTTTTATGAGGAGAGACAAGGCCAAGCTAAGGGTCAAAGTTTTTTTCATTGTTCCCTCGATTAAAAATATTTATTGCAGACCTGGATGATGCCCAATAATTCTTAACATGTGTGGTTATGGCCCTGACAAAGCGGGTATAAGCACATGAACCAGAACTCTGAAACAGTGCTTTCTTTATGGCTCAAGGATCAGAAAGGAGCCACATATGAAGGTTATATTATAGGTTTCTGAGAATTTAGAAGAGAAGGCTGTTAATTAAACATGTTTGAATGGTTGTATCAGACTGTTCCCATAACTAAATTCTTCACACAGAGATAGCGATGGCCAAGGGGCCTCATCAGGACTTGTGCTCCTTCTCAGGCAAGGTTACATTTTTAAAGGCCGTAACACATATTATTTTTGAAATAAGTGCAGTGTTAATTAATGGCACAGCCTCCAGAGCTTCAGGGGCGAAATCTTAGTTATAGATTATGTGCTCTATGCCTGAATAGTCGCATGTGTGACCTCAATTCGGCAGCGGGCTGCCGAGTAGACTCCATGATTAAACACTGTCATTATAACAAATTGAATAGAAACCACAAGCTTTGAATTGCTTCATAAGAAGGGGACAGGAAGGAGATTGTTCTGATCTTGCCACTTACATTTGCAGCATCCAAATCCCAAGGGTTGTGTCTTAATTAAATTGTTACAAAGAGTTTGTAAAAAGGTACTGTATGGGGGACAGTGAGGTGGGCAGACAGGAGGCCATCTTAGGGTCACCCACCCTGAAGTCACCTGTCCCTGACACCCACGGAAGCAGGAGTGCTTTCTGATGCGTTTCTCAGGGACCAGTTGTTGGGTGAAAAATTATGCAGTAGAGAAGTTTTGGGAACAAAAGGAAAACGAGATTCCACTTCCTTCCTTTCCAAGAGCGACTTCCTGTGTGATTTCCACAATTGAACGTGGCCTTTTTCTTGTCCCCATTTCAAGCCTGGAGTCTTGTGAGCACATCTCACAATGTTGATAAAAGCATAACTGCCATATCTTCTCACCTAAGCAGACGGCTAGGGAGGGCTGAGTGGCATGTCCTATTGATAAATAGGGTGGTGTCTTAACTTATTTTTTGCAGTTTTCATACAGGCATATATTGTGTGTTGTGCTTGCTCTTCTTCATACTCCCTCCGCCCTCTTTCCTTGTCCTTCTTTCTCCTACCAGTTCCCTTTGTCCCCCTACATACGTTCCCTTCTATTTTTATGTCACCTGTAATACATGGTTTTGTGTAGCTATATAAAATATAAGAACAACATACATGAGAGAAAACATACAGTGTTTGTCTTTCTGAGATTGGCACAGTTTGCTTAATATTTATTTCTGGTCGCATTGTTCTCCTGAAAATTACTTCTTGTGCACGTTTTCATTGGATGTTCCAGATCTATATCTATCTGTGTGTGTATCCATCTATATCTATAGACATATATGCCACAATTGCCACAATAAGACAGTAATTTGCAAAACACCTTCCTTCATCATTCTAAGAAAGGAGTCCCCATTAGGATCCTTCAGCTTCAAAAACAAACACATGAGAAGTGTGTCATCATCACTAGCCCTCAGAAGATTATAAATCAAAACATATTAAAATGCTATCCTACCACAGTTGGAATAAGGGTTATTAAGAAAACAAGTAGCAACAAATGCTAATGAGGAAGTGAACTAAAGGGAAGCCTTATGCACTGCTAGTGGGAATGTAAACGCAGCTACTATGGAAGTCAGTGCGGAGATCCCTCAAAAACCTAGTCAGTCTTCCATATGACCCTGTGATTCCACTCCTGCATAGTTCTCCAAAGGACTCTGAACAATACATCTCAGAGTCCCTTGTACATCCATTCTCACTGTAGCAATAGTCACTAGCACTAACTTATGGAACCACTAGGTATCCATCAGCAGCAGAATGGATAAAGAAAGTGTGGCTTTTATACACAATGGAAATTTATTCACTTACAGTGAAGAACAAAATCGTGTCATTTGCAGGAAGATGCATGCAGCTGCAGATAAACATACTAAGAGAGTGACACCCATCTCAGAAAGGCAAATAGCATATGTCGCTTCTGATTTTCATGTAGATACATAAAATTGTGTGTGCATGTGTGTGAGGGTGGTGAAAGTGGAGGAAAAACCATGTAGGGCACAAAGGGAACTAACAGTACTGAGAGGAAGCTAAAAAAGGCTGATAGGGATGTACAAGGAAAAATATGCTCAGCACATATATATACATGGAAAAACTTTAAATAAAAAAAACAGCAAAGGAAAACAAGGATCCTCTACTCAGAGATGTTTGGGAAAGGCTGAAAACTCAGATCCTCTCCCTGGAAATCTGGGATGGATCTAGTATTAGTCCTCTGAACTAGTTCTCTTCTCATTGCTGTGATGCAGTGCCCAGACAAAAACAAGCTGAGAGAGAAAGGGTTTACAGTGGCTCCCAGTTCCAAGGATCTGTAACCTATCACAATGGGGAAGGCACAACAGCTGGGAGGGAAACCATGGCAACAGGAGCAAGAGGCAGGCTGGTCACATGGCATCCACACTCAGGAAACAAGAGAACAGGAAGTGGGGCCAGGCTATGACGCACCCAGGCCTCTTCCTAGTGACCGACTTCCTCCAGTGATGCCCAGCCCTTTGAAAGGTTCCATATCCTTCTGCAACAGCACTACCAGCTGGGGACCAAGTGTCCAGATGCATGAGCCTGTGGGAACCATTTCACATTCAAACCACAGCAGCCTTCAAAGCGTGTTCATTATTTGGTAAACAGCATGATTTGAAAGATAGTCTTACTGTTTCCTAACAGCTTGCTTGCTGGACCTTTTTTTAATATGGAAAACCTGAACCTGTTTTGAAAGATGTCTGGTCCCAGGGCAGTATGCTTTAGGCCTCCTCCATAGATGTGTATACAAGTTATGCAAATATTTGGGCAACACAGTCTCAAATAGGGAGCAGGACGTCAAGAGACCCAACCTTCCCTGTATTGAGACCTTCGTATTATTTTGAAATGTCTCCCCTCCTCCTTCCTAAGTTTGCCAAAGGTTGGTGAAAGTCTGTTTTTTATTTAATGTGCCTTTCTTCATTTAGGAAAAACCAGTTTCCAAAAGCAGAATGAAGCAGAGTCAAAGACGCAGCCTGCCCCATCATTCGACTATGCGGAGGATGCAGTGGCAAGTGAGTCCCTTTCAGGGTGGGGTGAAGATGCTGCCACCGAGACCCAGGTGAGGGGGTGCCATCTGCCTGTCTGTCCTGATTGCAAATGCTGAGCTCCTTGAACCCTATAGAGATTGATTTAATTTTAAATCAAATCTTGCATTGGTTTGCCAAGTCTGTATCGGTTACTTTTCTCGTCTCTGTGATAAAATACCTGGCAGATATAATAGAAGGGAGAATCGGTTCATTTCGGCTGGGTTTCCAGGGATTTCAGTCCACGGGAGTAGGAGGGCAGAGCAGAATCGTTCCTTTCCAAGGCAACAGAAGCTACAGCTACAAACTTCTTTGCCTGGTGGCAGCTGGGAGGCAGACAGAGCTAGGCTGAAGCCAGAGCTGGGCTGCATCTTCAGATGTCCACACACGGCCCCTGTGAGCCACCTCTGTCATCCAGGCTCCACCTGAAACACTCCATAGCCTCCTGTTGTGTTTTCATGTCACTTTCTTTGACAAATACCCCGACCAAAAGCAACTTTGGGAGGAAAGAGTTTCATTGACCTACATTTCCAGTTCATAGACCATGATTGCAAGGAAGTCAAGGCATGAACTTAAAGCACTGCTGTAGTCAAGAGCCAAGAGAATGAAGTTCTGGATCCCTGCTCCCTGCACCTCCTCTCTTACACTGTTCAGGAACCCTGCCTAGGGAATGCTGCTACAGCAATAAACTGAGTCTTCTTATATCAAATTAACAATTAAGGCATTCTTCCACAGACATGCCCACAGGCGAGCTTGTTCTAAATAATCCCTGTCTTCATGGAGACGCTCTCTCATGTAATCATATGTTCTGTCACGTTCAGTTAAAATTAACCAGCTCTCCCATCAAAAACCAACTGAGGGCATAGTCATATAGAAGCCAATCCACATCCAGTTCATAACAACATAGACACTTTCACCTATGTCTCAGCCTCTGCTCAGAATGAATATTAAATTGGAAGATTATACAGTCAGTAATCACTTACTTCTTAAAGGCCATCTCCCATTTGGGGGCTGAAAGGAAGTTATAAATGGCACAAGTATTGTTCTTTTCCTACCAAGGTTCTGTGTGATTGGACCACGTGACCAACTTTTCTCATGACTCCTAAGATGCAAGGAACAAAGCAATAAAATTCAGATCAATGAGAGATTCTTAGATGTTCTACAAACTGGACACACAGGCCCATGATTCTCCATTGCATCATTAAGATGTTTTTGGCGACCCAGGGTAGATTCAAATAAAAGCAGACAGCAGACCACAGTGTGTTAAGAGGTCACCTGTGAAGAAATGCTGATTGACAGATTTCATGTAGCCCAGACCAACCTTGAATTCATTATATAGTTGAGAATGACCCTGAACTCTTTCCCTTACTGCCTCTACCTCCTGAGTGCTGGGATTGCAGGTGTGCACCACCACACCCAGTTCACATAGCACTGGGGATGGAACCCAGGGCTTTGTGCACACTAACCAAGCACTCTACAAGCTGAGCTACATCCCCAGACCTGAATATAAATGCTTTTTAATATTTTTTTGAGATTGTAATTCACCATTTCCTCCCTTTTTATTCTCTCTAAAACCTTCCCATGTACACTCCCTTACTCTCTTTCAAATCATGGCCTCATTTTCTTTAATTGCTCTAAAATATATAGTGTGAGCACGTGTGTGTGTGGACATTTCAATATTCTAAAACACATACATATAAGTAACATTATACAGACTGAGCAGGTTTTATTTATATATGTAAGAATATATGTATTTTTAAGTACTGAGAGAGAATGATTTTTCTATTGTCAATCCTGCTTCACAAAGAAAGCTAGCCAAAAAAACAACAACAACAAAGAAAGCTAGCCAGGAAGGTTGAACTTCACAAGACTGTTCATAGTGGTACAAGCAACCAACGGAGCCACCTGCCCAGCCTGTCAGCTTGTTCCTTTGCATCATGTTAAATACAACAAAACATACCTCCTCCCTAGAGCCCTTCCTCCCTGCTCATAAAGCACCGAAGTAAACCGGCATCTTTTCTTTCAAAGTTGGGTTTCTTTTGCTTGACTGAGAAATATTAAGAGTCCACTTGTTAACAGAGTCTGCCCACAGATTCAGGGGCTGAGTGGGTGGGCTGGCAGGTGAGGGAGCAAAGAAGTCATTTTGTGACTTTGTTTCCACGGAGCTACCCACTCTAATTTGCCAGGTGAGAAGAAAAAATATAGTTTCCCCACGTGTGCAGTCAGGGTCTCGGGCACTGATGACTGCAGGCACAGAGGAGGTAGGAAAGGGGCCAAGCCAGTGCCTTCCTGTAAGCTGAAGGAAGGAGGACTGTAGAGGGACAGCAGGAAAGCCCCGCCTCTGTACGCAAAGACCGGGGGGGGGGGGGGGGGGGGGGGGGGGGGGGGGGGGGGGGGGGGGGGGGGGGGGGGGGGGGGGGGGGGGGGAAGAGAGTCTTAACTCTGCTGGGCCCCCTGCGTCTGGGTTGCTTAAAAGCAAATGATATGTTCTTGAATCACCAATAGCTGTGATTACATGCAAAAGACAAACACAAGACTGGGCATCATGGAGGAGGGGAGATAGGCCACGCAGCCCCACCCCGTCTGATGACCTGTAGGAAGTTAATAATTGTTGGAGAAAAGGGGAAACATTCTCTTCAGTGGGGTGCCCAATGGGTGCCCATTCCAAGAAATAACCTACCAGTAACACTCCCGTAGATAACGCCTCACCCGTTCTCCTGCAAACATCCCCTCAGCCATGCATCCCTAAGAAACCCGACTCAGACACATGTAAGAAACAGAGACGTGGGGGTGGGGAGATGCTAGTAGAAAGGGAACTTGTTGGGAATAGTAAAAGGATCAGCAGGGGTGAGAGGGGGCAATAGAGGGTAATGGGGTGAATATGGTCAAAGTACATTATAAATATATATATATATATACATATTTATAGTAGTACATGCTAATAAAGCATTATATTAAGTATTATATTAAGTAGTACATGCTGATAAGAGAAAACAAAATACACTGCAGGTAAGCTCCTGACTCATCCACGTGGCCCCCTCTTACCATTATCAGCACTTCTGCTAGTCTCTGTTTCTGCAACATGATGACAGAGCAAGCCAGGCAGCCAGACAGGGTGGCTCACACCTGTAATCCCAGCCACTCCAGAGGTCAGGGCCGAGGGGATCAAGGATGAGAGCACAGCCTGGGCAACATAGTTAGGACCCTGTCTCAAAACTGGAGTTCCAGGGCTACGACATAACTCAGTAGGAAAGCACTTGCCTAAAATATGGAAGGGCCAAAGTCGTCATTACCATCAACTTACAAAGAAGAAAGGTCTAGTCCTTGACAATTTGCCTCCCTTGGTGTTCACTATGGAAGAGAAGTACATCCTGGCAGGAAGCGTGGGATAGAGCAAGATTGCTCACCTCATGTGAAAGGTAAAGGAAGGAAATGGCTCCCCCATCCAGATTCTTCAAGGCTAATGACTTTAAACCTCCCTAGACACCACCTCTTGAATGTTTCCACCAGCTCCCAACAGCACCTATCTGGGAACCAGGCCATTACCACATGGGCATTTGAGGGACAATCCATATCCAAGTCATAACACCAGCCCTGCCAGCTTAGAAAAAAGAAATCCAAGCTGAATCTCCTTTATTCTCGGTAGAGGGATGCCCTCTCCCAGGCTTCTCTTCTCCAATGGATGCCATACACCATCGCTTTAGAGATTCTGACAGTGTCCTTGGCTAGTCATTGGCTTTGTCTTATCACATTTTGGCCATGCCAAAGAGGCCACGTATGTCTCTGATCTGCATCATATTTACCTCGTCTGCCCCTAGCACAGTCACAGTCCTCATCTGGGTTATGTGGCCCCGTTGTCTCCCCCTCTACCTGCCCCATGGCCCAGTCAGTTCATTATCTACGTTGCCACCAATGCACACTCCCCCCAAATGCAGTATTCCATGACATGGTCCCTTTGCTTAAAGCTTTCTAGTATACCTTTGTTATTTACAAAGTCCAATCTCCCAGGAGACCCCAAACTCATTAGGCTGCACATACTAACTACACACACCTGTCGTATGGCAATCATACCACAGCGAATTGAATCGTTACTGCAGTTTCAGGCTTTCATGCATGTATGTATTTTATGCTGAGCATATTCCTTCTATCCTCCCCTTGTTTACTATTCCTTCTTTGGTTAGTGCCCTTTGTTCCCTAGACACTTTCACATCATATATATACATAATTTTATATTTCTATGTAAAACCTAAGAACTTCTACTAAGACAAAATACATGGTATTTGTCTTTCTAAGAATAGCTTCATTTACCAAGTGTAATTGTCTCAAGATGTGTCCATTCCCCTACAAGTGTCATAACTTCCTTCTTTTTATGGCTAAGAAAAAGTTCATAAAGTGTGTAGATCACAGTATCCATTCCTCTTTGGTTGGACGCCTAGATTGATCCCATAACTTAGCTATAGTGAATCATATTACAACAGACACTGATGCCCATGCATCTCTGTGCTATGCTGATGTACTTCAGGTAAATCCACAGAAATGGTGTACATAGCTGGCTCATGCAGTAGTTCCACTTTTTTGGAAAACCAAACAAACTGCAAGAACAAGGTGAAGTCCAGTTCCCCCTTTGTCCTGGGGATTCGCCAGGGAAGTGTGACTTTTTTTATAACCCAGCATGGTTTCCCTCTGAGAATTGAAGCAGGACACTCTAGCAAGGATACTCACATTTGCATAAAAATTGGCTCATCTGAGGCTCATGGATTAAGTAAATTCCCCAGTTCCATTTCTATACAGGATATTGTTTATTCCTCCTTGAATTCCTTTACTCTGTAATACCTTTGCATTCCAGTCCACAGACCCTGGTATACCTATTGGTATTGGCAAGTCTACATTGGAAGGCCAGTGGCTTCTTCAGTTTTTCTCATTCTTCATGAGAACTTTGTAAAAGAGATGTTTTGTCTCAGTTTTATAGATGAGGAAATCAAGCACCCCTAACCTGACACTGATTGCTCAAGGTTCACCAAGCTGAATTCACTTAACGGGAATCTCAAAGTGTTTGGGATTCTGTGCTTCTTCCAGAAAAGGATGGTGTTGTGTCTCAGAAAAAGACCTCGTGCAAGGTCTGATATGCTATAAAAATTTGATTATTGAATAAATAAATGTCTAGCTCATGAGCCATGTTTGTTGATGTTGGCTAATACTGATTTTAAGATACACTTTGTAATGTCATTCTCAGCTAATTCTGGTAAAATAAGGCTTTTAGCTCCCGACCATAGTCACTCAGATGGTCCCCTGGTCAGTGGGTCACAAAACAAAATGAATAGACATGAGCATGAGAGAGAAGTTTGTGGGAAGGAGTCAGGGGAGACAAGGGTGGTAGGGATATGGGAGAGGATGGATGTAAAGATGCTCACTGTGTATTGTGTACTTCTGTGACATTGTCTAAGAACATAATTTTAAGGTTAAAACATATTTTTGCTAATTCTTTGAGACTTTTTACAATGTTTGGATAATATCTATCCCAGACTCCGCCCAGATCCATCACTCCTCTTTACACCCCTCCACACAATTTCTTGCTGTCTTTTTAAAAAGTAACCTGTCTCTCCAATGTGTGCCATCCATGCACTCCTGGGTATTAGGCCAGCCAATGGGCATGGCTAAATTACCAGGGATTACACCTTTAAAGAAAACACACTCTCTTTTCCAGAAGCCATCAGCTGTCCAAAGCTCCACAGTTAGAGGTGTGGGGTTCCCAACCCCTCTTCCACTCCATGCTGGAATGTTGACTGGTTGATCGTCTATAGACATCCACTTCAAGTTCATGTCCAGAATGCATTGTTGATGCTCCAGCCCTCTCCAACCTCTGCCTCTTACAATTATTTTGCACTTTCTTCTATGGTGACCTACTAAGTTCATGTGTAGAAGTATTTTACATGCATTCAGTTGCCCACAGAGGCCAGAAGAACATGTCAGATCCATTAGAACTTGAGTCATGGAAGGTTGTGAGCCCTTATGTAGGTGTTAGGTACCAAGCCCAGATTCTCTGTAAAAGTAGCAAATGCTCTTAACTGCTAAGCTGGCTCTCTAACCCCCGTGAATAAATGTCAATTCAAAAATTAATACATTAATTTTCTTATTTTTGTTTTCTTTCTTTTTATTGATTTTATTGAGCTATATATTCTTCTCTGCTCCCCTCCCTTCCTCTCCCCTCCCCTTCCACCCTCTCCCATGGTCCCCATGCTCCCAATTTTATCAGGAGATCTTGTCTTTTTCTACTTCCCATGTAGATTAGATCCATATATGTCTCTCTTAGGGTCCTCATTGTTGTCTAGGTTCTCTGGGATTGTGAATTATAGGCTGGTTTTCTTTTCTTTGTATCTAAAAGCCACTTATGAGTGAGTACATATGATATTTGTCTTTCTGGGTCTGGGTTACCTCACTTGATATGATGTTTTCTAGATCCATCCATTTGCCTGCAAATTTCAAGATGTCATTATTCTTTTCTGCTGTATATTACTCCATTGTATAAATGTACCACATTTTCCTTATCCATTCTTCAGTTGAGGGGCATTTAGGTTGTTTCTGAGTTCTTGCTAATACATTAAAATTTTAAAATATCATTTTGGAAAAAATATCTAATCCATTCCTTCTCTAACAAGGGCCATAAAGTATACGTTGGCTTTTTGCTCTGCCTCCCCACATTGTTGTTTGTTTGTTTTTCATTTTTCCATATAATATTGGATGCACTGTGGACTGGGGGAATGAGTCAGTCAGTAAAGTGCTTGTCATGCATGTACGAGGGCCCAAGTTCAATACCCAGAACCCTTGTTTAAAAAAGCAAACAAAAACATAGTCCAGAGCTGGAAAGACAGAGACAGGCAGATCCCTCAGGATTACTGACTCGTCAGCCTGCGTCTTGATGCGTTCCAAACCAGTAAGAGACCCTGTCTGTAAGAGTAGGGTGGACAGCCCCAGGAGAATGGCGCCTGAGGTTAACCTCTGGCTTACATGCTCTTGTGTGCATGTACTTACATGCAAAAGCACCCCACAGGTGAACAAACATATCCTTTTGCACATACAAATCTTCAAATCAAATCCTACTGGTGTCAACAGATCAGCACAATACGGGGCTCCTTTGAAAGAGGACTCCCTGCTTCTCACAACCCGTGTACACAAAATGCAGTGGTTAAGAGAAGCCAGCACCACTTTGGGACTGGGTTGATGATCTCGAGGCCGCCTGATCATGCTCACCTCATCAAGCTCCAGTTTGCTGAATAAGAAGTGCATTTTCTTCACTTCAAGGTAATTACATCCAACAAATTACAAAGAGCTGGGGCAGCTGAGTTAAAAACAATTGGTTTTGCAGTAATTAGAAAAACACAAGGAAATGATGACTGTGGGACAATATTGAAAGGGACGCTGAGCGATGAGGGCCCCGGTTCCCAGTTCATTCTTCAGCTTGAATATTTAGAGATTCACAACTAATTATACAGAGATGATGAATTTTAAAAAACCTGCCATCATGCCTTCTCAAGGCCAAAGGCTGCCTATTAATAGAGCTATCAGATTTTGCTGTATTATAGAGAATTCATACAAAGTTGCATCTATTTTAAAGTGCTCATCTGGGGCATCACTTAAAGATGACGAATCTGTGTAATGTGCAGAATCAGCATTTGGGTTAAACTAAAATCCAGACTCATTACAGTCACTCCAGATTCCCCCAGACAGATCTGTTGTTTAAAATGGACACTAGATGTAAGACCTCTCTTAGACAGGGTGTTGGACTCAGGTCCTGTGAAGGTGAAGACAGGACAAACCCTGGAGCTCACTGTCTCCTTCCACTTGTGCTAAGATTACAAACATGCAGCAGCACACTGACTTTTTTAACTATTATTTTTTAAAAAATTATGCATATTTTTCTATGAGGGTTAGTGCATGTGTTTCCAGAGGCTAGATGCATTGGATATGCCTGGAGCTGTAATTATATAGATGGTTGTCAGGCACTGGATATGGGTATTGGGAATCATACTTGGGTCCTCTAGAAGAACAGAACATGCTCTTAGCTACTGAAACCTCTCTCCAGCACACACACCCATACCCGCACCTTTATCTTAACTGTGAACTCTGAGGATTGAACTCAAATCTTCATGCTCACAAGGCAAGCTCTTTGCCAACCGCCATCTCCCCTGCCCAGCTGCTGAATTTTTGACACGTCCACCTCAGCTCAAACAGAAAGGGCACACACACTGACCTGCAGAGTTTTGTCACGTGCATGAAACTGGAGCCTGACTCATGTGAAATAAGGACCGCAGCCAGCATGGAGAGCTGAGAGCCTCGGCAGAACCAGGATCTCCAGTTTCTCTGCATCTCCATTTAGGGACCTTCAGAAAGCCAACTGCCTCTTAGTTGTTCACTTTGAATCTGTGGCGGCTGAGGTTTGATGTTTCTGGTGGCCTGAGGTGTCACACACAATAATGAAACAAACAAAAGCCATCCAGCCAGCTTCCCAAAGTCATGTGGTCAAGAACTAGCTATCAGAAAGAACCCACTGTGCCCTCAGACAGGCTGGAGAGGCGAAGCTGCGACATGACCTGCATTTAATTACTTGAGCAGCGTGCGCAGCGTCAGACCCTCAAGAAAGCAAATGCAGTGATGGACAGAATGAGTTTACCCTCCTGTCCAGGGAGCAGCGCGCCGTAGCGAGGACATCGCTCAGTTAAATTGGACTGCGGGAGATGAAACAGATGGAGGCCAAGCCTAGGAACCCTAATGAGACATTTGGAGGGAAGAGATGCAAACCCACCAGAATTTGTCCCCTTTGATGGACGTTCTTGACCCCTGGCTTTACCATAGCATCCCCAGTGATTTGCCCCTTGAATTTTCATACACTGTGACTCAAAATATTAAAAAAAGGAAGAAGGAAGGAAGGAAGGAAGGAAGGAAGGAAGGAAAGAAGGAAGGAAGGGTGTGGCTTTGTTTACCCACATGTACATGCTCCCCTCTGCGTCTTGTAAGAGGAGCAGCGCGAGTATGGCGTGATGAGAGCTATAGGGGTTCTCATGGGAACCCCAATGTTTATGCAAGCCATGTGATCAAGGAGGACTTTTCCTGTGCAGAGCTCTCTAACCCAAATAATATACTGAGTGTTCATACTGAGTCATCAAGCCACCGTGCTATGCCCTGTGTGGGAAACAGTTGGCAATTTCTGGAGATGTTTGGGTTGTCACTGCTCCAAGGGGCCGGGAGCTGCTATCTGGAGCTGCTCCAAGGCTGTACTGCATAAAATGGCCCCCAACAGCAAAAAGTAAATGGGTGGATATCAGGAGTGACAAGCAATAGCAAATAGTGGATTAACCTTTGGGCACAGGAAATGTTTACCAGGTCAGAGAAGCTGTCAAATGTTTGAGTCAGCAGCCACATTCTCTACGCCCAGCACGGACACTAAGGCCAGTTCCAGCTGCAAATCTAGCCATTACGATGTGTGTTCTTCAAAAGGGATCTTTTAAATTAAAATTTAAATCTGTGTGTGTGTATGTATGTGTGTGTGTGTGTGTGTATGTGATATGTGTGTGCATGTTCCTCTGTGAGCATAGGTGTGTGCCTGCCACGGTGTTCTTGTAGAAGAGGTTGTAGGAATGTCAGGCCTCACCTCCTTCCTTCCTTGTTAGACATGGTTTCTTGTCCTCTGATATCTACACCAGGCTAGCTGACCCATGTCCTTTTCAGGGAATCTCATGTCTCTGCATCCCATCTTCATGCAGGACTACTGACTATACAGATGTCCTCTGTCATGTCTGGCTTTTACAAGGGGTCTGTGGACCCAGACTAAAGTCCTCCCTCTTTTTAGGCAAGCACTTTGCCTATGAAGCCATCTCCTGAGCCTCCTGGACTTGCAGACTTGGCTACTGACCAGTTCCTGGTTAGTCAGGAGTTAGGAGGATGCTGAGCTGAGCACAGGCTGTCAGAACATGAGGACCGTGAGGTCTCTGATTAGTATTGCAGTTCTGTCTCTCTTACAGAACACGTGCCCCGAGGAGACAGAAATCCTTCACCGACTTAAAAGTGACTCTGGGATGCTTAATCCTTACTGAGCTCTAGCGAGGCAGGTAAATTGCAATTAGATGGGAAAAGGAGGGAAAAAAAGAACCATTGTCAACAGGTGTTGGAGGTTCCTTTGGGAACATAGAGTTTCGTATTTGGCTTAAAAGTACATAGTGACATTTGGAGAGAGTCCCTTGCCAGAAGTTTTCTTGCTGAATGGTTAAGACAAAGAAGATTAATAACAATCTAATGAAACCCTCAGGTAGATCTATACTAGACACTTCCTTGAAGAAGTGGGGCAATTAGAGTAAAAATGAAGAAAGATGTTTCTAGAATTATTGTAGTGTGTAAAAGGGGAAACCTGCAAAAAGCCTTTGTGGTGCTGGAAGGGAGGTGCATTAGTTACTTGTCTCATTGCTATGACAAAATAGCTGGAAAACAACTTAAAGAAGGAAGGGTTTGCTTTGGCTTATGGTTCCGAGGGGATATGGACCATCACGGCAGAGGAGGTGTGCTGGCAGAAGCGGGAGGTGCCTAAATGGTGTCGGCTCACATTCTCCTTTTATTATTCAGCCCAGACCCCAGCCCATGAGATGGTGCCATCCACATTCAGGGTGGATTTTCCCTACCTCCATTAGTCTAATCTAGAAAGCCCCCACAGATATATCCAGAGATTTATCTCATAGATGATTCTAGATCCTGTCAGTGCTAGACATCACAGATCAAAGCAGGTATGTTCCCATTGTCCTGGGTACCTTACTCTGAGACTTTAAGAATCTAGGAAGAAACTACTTCAAACATTCTCTCAGCCTACTTGCCCCTCTTTAGCCCCAAACCTAGAAATATACATTTACTATATATTTATCTTATCTTAGGGGATGGGGATGGTTCCTTCTTAACCAGCAACCAGAAGTCTTACCAAGAAAATAATCAGCCATTATTCGGTGTCTCACACAATGGGATCCTTTCTAGAACTCTGGAATCTATAGTCCCAAGCCATCTGACTGTGTGCCCATGATGCCCATGTCTGGAAGGGACACCTGGTCTTTAGCCTTAGTTGTTTTGGCTATTCACTTCATGATCTTGGATGGGAGATGCTGGCCTCTCTGAGCATTCCTACCCTCTGCCACAAAACACACATCTTGCTCTGTCGCCAAGACATATTTCAAATATGACAGTAGACTATAGAATTTCATCCCACAGAGTGCTCAAAAGGTGGGAATTATTCTTTAGCAAAAAGCAAGAGAATCTGGTTGGGCATATGTACCTGCAATTACCACTGATTGGAAGGCCGAGGCAGGAGTTCAAGCCCAGCATGGACTACACAATGAGATTTATCTCAAAATAAAAATTAAAAGGGCTGAGAATATAGTTCAATAATAGAATACTTACCTGGTATGTTCTGGGCCCCGAGTTCAGTCCCTAGCAGTGGAAAAACAAAGGAAGAGAAGCAAAAGAAGGAAAAATATGGAATAATTTAAAGTTTAGAATGTTCAAATAAGAGAGCACAGAGCACAGGGACTTTAGAATAATGTGTAAGCAGAATAATATAAAGCTGAAGCCCCAGAAAGGTAAGCCCCCTCGTAAATTAGCTAGAGCTCTACAGTTTCATTAGGAGAAATATCTGCTGTTCAAATTCATTCTGAGAAAGAAAGAGCTGATTTAAACGTCCCTGAAACGAGGCCAGCAGCGCTCTCCTTCCTTCATATTTACTCTCGCAGTGAGTAGTAATATCCCAAACCATCACTCAGTGGCACTGTGTGCAGACGCCCCTGGGGTGGAAATATGGTGAGGCTAAATCAGAGAGAGGGGAGGTCTGTATTTAATTAGAACGGGGATTTGCATGATAAGGGGCTAAATCAACTCTCTCTCTTCTCTGAGGGCTTGAAATAGAGAAGAAGACTTCCTTTCCACAGGCTGATCCAGTTCTAGACAGTTTGCACACAGAAAGGAGCTGGGGAACTGACTCCCAACCTCCCTATTGTCTTGAACAACTGTTGAGGAAGCCTCCACCTCAGAGGCATCATTTGAAGCGTTTCTCCTCTCCTGCTTGAGTTTTCCTTAAATCGTTCTTTCGCCTTGGTTTGTTCAGTCTTTCTATGCTGTGGTTGTCCTTTTGTGCTGGCTAGTGTTCAGTCCTTCTATGCTGGCTAGCGTTCAGTCCTCCTGTGCTGGCTAGTGTTCAGTCTTCTATGCTGGCTAGTTTTATGTCAACTTGACCTAAGCTAGAGTCGTTTTAGAAGAGGGAACCTCAACTGAGAAGATTCTCTCAGTAGATTGACCTATGGACAAGCCAATGGTATAGTTTCCTAATTGGTGATTGATGTAAGAGGGACCAGCTCATTATGGGCACTGCCACCCCTGACCTGTTGGTCTTGGATTCTATTTTTAAAAGCAAGATGACCAAGCCATGAAGAGGAGGCCAGTATGTTGACAGGGAATTCTGTCCCGCCTGGTCCTGCAGCCGTTCAATCCCAAAGAAACACGCAGAGGTCTACATTAATTATAAACTGGTTGGCCTATTAGCTCAGGCTTCTTATAACTCTTATAACTTATTTTAGCCCATAATTCTTGTCTGTGCTAGCCATGTGGCTTGGTACCTTTCATCAGCAAGGCATTCTCATCTTGCTTCCTTTGTGTCTGGGTGACGACTGCAGACTGCATCTTTCCTCTCCCCAGAATTCTCCTGTTCTCCTTGCCCCGCCTCTACTTCCTGCCTGGTTTCCCTGCCTATACTTCCTGCCTGGCTACTGGCCAATCAGCGTTTTATTAAAAATAATACAGGTGACAGGATAAAAGACCATTGTCCCACAGCACCAGTAAGTGGCACTCCTCTGTGGCTTTGGCTCCAGTTCCCACCTAAGGGTTCCCGCCTTGAGTTCCCGCCCTGATTTCCTATGGTGTGGAACTGTAAGCTGAAACAAACCCTTTCCTCCCCCAGTTGCTTTGGTCATGGTGTTTATCACAACAAAGAAGCCCTAACTGAGATACCTCTCACAAGGTTCTTCTAATTATATTCCTAAGTGTGGCTAGGATTCTTCAGAAGGCAAGACCGTAGGATCACCTGTGACTTTGTGGAAGACCAAAAGCTATGTGGACACCGATCATTTCACCCCGTGTCCCCGGAAGTGTTTGCTGTACATAAAAGGACCTCAGCAGGGAAAGCCCTTGCCATGCGTGCATGAGGACCGGAGTTTGGATCAAAAAAAAAAAAACTATATGAAGTTGGATGCAGTAGTGTGCATTGATATTTCCAATGCTCTCCTAGATAGCAGACCCATGGGGAAATTTCTAGAAATTCACAGGGCAGCTAGACTGGCATACGCATTTGGCAAAATACACAAGACTCTGCTCATACAAGGTGGGTAATGAGACTCAATGCCTGAGATTGCATTTTGACTTCCACATGGGTGCTGTCTCTCTCTGTCTCTCTGTCTCTGTCTCTCTCTGTCTCTCTCTCTCTCTCTCTCTCTCTCTCTCACACACACACACACACACGCACAACATGGGGCGCCCAGGATCATTAAGGACTTGATGATTGTGTGGTAGCCTTCATGCACCTGTGACAAAACAGCCACTGTGAAAAACCCGAGGGAGAAAGAATTTACTTTGCTCATGGTTTCAGTCCATGAAGGAGGCTGGAAGATAGAGCAGCTCATATCTGGTAGGCAGGAAGCTGAGTGGAGCCCTGATCAGATTTTGCCTCTAGGCATGCCCCCCCAACCACTGTCTCCAATCTGGTCCCATCTTCCCCAGTTCTCAAACTCACTGGTAATCTGTTCTAATCTTGAGTCAATCAGTGGAGTAAACCTTTTACTGGCCCTGGGTCCTGATGATGCCATTGTCTTTGGAACCACCCTCACAGGTGCACACAGAGGTGGCCTGTGTACCTGTGTCTGTGAGCCTTCTGCTGGTGACTGTCACTGAGTTCTCACTTGCCTTGTTAGTCTTTGTCATCACAGTTTGCATAAGCTCTTCAGAGTCAAGGAGGGTTTCCCTCCTTCATTTGTGATACAGGGATTTCCATCTGTCTATGATGTCCACATGTGGAGTTTATGTTTGCGTCTGTTTAATTTTTATAATAGCCAAACATCAATCATTTCTGACCAAAATCTCCCCTATTCCTAAGTTAATTTATAAAGCTTCATAATTCTCCTAGTGCCTTTGTGCTTTAGGTTTTATATTTATATATGAATAAAAGTAATTTTTGCTGTGTATACATGTGTGTTATATGTATGCTGTATATTGTATGAGAGCTATGATTATTGTATAAGTGCTTTGAGTTTTATGTATGTCTGTTGCAAGCGATGTATGCTATGTAGATGTTGTATATCTATCATATGCATCTGTTGTATATGTTCTGTGTATATTATATGTCTCTTGTATGTGTTCTATGAATGTTATGTGTGTGTTGTGTGTATGTTACATATATTCTGTTATGTGTGTCTGTTGTTTCTGTTGTTTTTGTGTTATCTATGTTGTGTATATGTCATGTATTGTCCACAGTGTGATGTTGTATGCACTGTGGGTGTGTGATCTGTTTATGTGTGATAGTGTAGAATAAACACAAGGCCTCATGCTCGCTGAGCAAGTGCTCTACCTCTGAGCTGCATCCCCGCAGCTGGTTTTGCAGTTGTCTTAAATCACTAAAAAGATAACAGGCAGAACAATCAGTTCCTTTTATTGCCAAGTGTGAAAGAGGTGATTGGTAACTGGGTAAGATGAATTTATCTCCGTTTCTTCATTGCTGTGATTAACTGGCTGGCCTGAAGCTCTCACCCCTGCCTAGAGTTTGCTACATCAGTCATTTGCCATCAGGTGTGATTAATGACAAATGCTTCTTAGGCCCACATGCAAATAAAGGGAGGCCCTTTGATCCCAGTGGGATCTTGAGGATTCTTGGGTCTGCTGTGCTTCTGTCCCTATGTAATTGTCAACCTGAAGACTCACAAGAAAAGGAAATGTGTGCGAGAGAAGGACTTAAGCGCATCCTCTGCCTGCCACAATTCTGTGTGTGCTTGGTGGGGACCTGCTGGAGACTCGCCACGAATAGTCACTTTTCTGACTACCGTGACAAAACACCTGGCAAAGGAACTTAAGGAGAGAAGAGTTTTTTCCTTTCCTTTTTTTGAACTCACAGTTCCAGAGGGATATAGTCTGTCATGGGGAAGGCACGGCAGCAAGAGTAGGAGGCAGCCAGTCACATGGCACCCACAGTCAGGAAGCAGAGAGCAGTGATTGCTGGGGCTCAGCTCCCTTTCTCCTTTCTCATTCCAGCACACCAGCCCATGGATTGGTGTAGCTCAGGTTTAGAGAAATACAATGTAATTTCTCATTGTGTGAGTGAATTGGGGGATAAAAATATGGTTGGAAGAGAGTGATGACATAGCATGTTTAGAGAATTAGAAGAACAGAAGTGGTTTTATGAGAGTGACTTGTGCTACAACAGCACACCCACACTGTAAGCTGTGTAGGTCAATGAGTTAAATTTTGAGCAGAGAACCAGCTAAGAACAGAGATGTGTGCAGGCTTGGATTTGTACTCACTAGCCCCAGAAGTCATCCTGAAGTTTGAGTCTTTTTTGGCAGCTATTGCTCAACACAACAACAACAAAAAAATCAATTCTGTGTTTTTACTTCTCCCCCAGTTAATAACCTAGAGCTTTTGTGTTGGAAGAGAACTTAAAAGTCCTTCCCTTCTTCTCATTGGAGCATGCATTCCATGAGGAAAAAGACTTCTGTTCGGTGCCATAGTCTCATAATTCCTTGTGTTTGATGGATATTTATTGTATGGATAGAGGGATCTGTGCTTCCATGTATGTATGCAAGTACAGGTGAGTGAATGGATGTGTGGATGGTTGGATGTATGGATGGAAGGATGGGTGGATGGATGGATGGATGAATGAGTGGATGGATGGATGGATGAGTGGATGGATGTATGAATGAGTGGATGGATGGATGGATGAATGGATGAGTGGATGCATGGATGGATCGATGAATAGATGGATAGATGAATGAATGAGTGAATGAGTGGATGGATGGATGGATGAATAGATGGATGGATGAATGAGTGGATGGATGGATGGATGGATGGATGAATGAGTGGATGGATGGATGAATGGATGAGTGGATGCATGGATGGATGGATGAATGAATGAGTGAATGAGTGGATGGATGGATGGATGAATAGATGGATGGATGAATGAATAAGTGAATGAGTGGATGGATGGATGGATAAATGGATGAGTGGATGCATGGATGGGTGGAAGGAAGGAAGGATGGATGGTGGAACGACAGACAGACGGGTGAGTGGGTGGATGGATGGATGGATCAATCAGTCCCACTCGTTTCCTTGTTCATCTACACCTTTTGTCAGAAAACTATGGGTCATGCCATTTTACAGGTCAGTATACAACATTGGAAAGAATTCTAATTAAAACTTTCTAATTGGCTTTATAATATTCTACTCATTGTTGAGTGAAGAAAGGCAGGGCCTCCCTCCAACACAGAGCTAGGGTAAATGGGTATTTATGGGTTATAGATAAGAACAACATTCAACAAATACTCAGGAGAACAAGAAGTTCTACATTCTCTTTGATATGTAGCATAGTAATTGCTGACATGGTGAGAGGGAGGAAGGAAGGAAAGAAGGAAGGAAGGAAGGAAGGAAGGAAGGAAGGAAGGAAGGAAGGAAGGAAGGAAGGAAGGAAGGGGAATGAATGAAGTTAACCAAATAGTCTTGAAATATGTACAGAGGTTTTGGTGTCAACTTGAATTAGTGTCAGTCAGTGATACTCATGAGCCACCTGATTCTCAGATTCTCACCATTCAAATAGCGAAGACTCATAACAGGATATGGTTTACAACACACCTTCTTTAAACTAAGTGTTTCGGTTAGCATAGAAAGTGCTGGATTTCTTCTTGAAGTCTTCATATGTGTTTGTCATTATCCTTTGTTCTCAGTCACTCCACTGCTTAACGGCTCTCCCTGTGCCTTCTTCCTCTTCCAGCTCGCTCCCTCTCTTCCCCAGTTCTGTGTAGCTACTGCTTGTGTTCTGCTTCATGCTCCGTTTCCCTGCCTCCCTCAATATCCCTTTCCTCTCTCTCATGTCCCTTTTCTCTAGACTTATGAACTATGAACACACACCTATAAATATACCCATGCAAAAGCACGCACTTATAAAATTTAAATTTAGGCTACACCTGTGAGTACAAGCATGCAGTGTGTCTTTCTAAGTTTGACCTATCTCATTTAAGATAATCATTTCCCAGTTATATCTATTTCCCTGAAAATGTCACGTTTCATTTCCCTTTGTAGCTGTATAAAATTCCGTCATGTGCCACACTGCTCTGGTGTAGTCATGTGTGGATGGACATGTAAGCTGGTCCCCTTTTCTGACTATTGTAAACCACACAATGACGAACAGTGGGTGTGCAAGTGCCTCTGTGGTGTGTAACATGTATTTACCAAAGGAGTGCAACACTGCTTCCTATTCTCATTATAAATGGATTTACTAAGAAAGGCTCCATGAAGTATTGCTCTGGTAGGAGACAGTGGCCAAGGTCTGAAAGGAAATCGATATAAACATGTTTATCCTACCTAAAAGACAGGACAAGGAGATTTGGAGGGAGGGTGCACCTAGGTGGGACCTCGTGATGCACCCTGATGTTGACTGTGAACCTCACTACCATACACTGCCGTACATCTACTATTCATGAAGCATGAGGGTAACTCTTTTCTTTGCCTGCTGCCATATGGTGATGCCTAGAAATGAGCCTAGTGCACAGGGGACCAAAGGCATCAGTAAAAGGTGGAAATGAGTAGCTCCCTCCATTCAAAACTACTGGATACTCAGAGCAAGGCATAACTGAGCAACTATTTTTACTAACTTCTCAAAAGTGTGGGGGGGAGATCATCTAGAGAAATTGTCATTTCAGTACCATAAAATGTCTCTTTAGTTCCCCTTGGAGTGCAGAGTTCACTCGTATAAGACATTCAAATTGCAAATGTTATTCAGTATAATACCGGTTAGATCAGAAGGAGGAGGAAATTATGGGCTAAAACACCTTAACTTCTGCATCTGTTGAAGAAGAAAAATCAAAATGAGTTCATTTCCTTGGTCCCAAAGAAAGATGCTATTTAGCCTGGGTAATACAGATGACTGTGTCAAATTATGGTTTTTCTTTTTCTACACTCTGTAACCCAGCTTCTGAGATGGGCTGAGCTGCCTAGCTCTGAGTGTCATAAAAAGAAATTTCATCATGATTTTTAGGGTGGGGAGGAGTGTTGCAGCTCTCCAAGGCATACACCTTGGGTCTGAGGACACCTGCTTTGAAAGAGTTACTGCTAAGAGGGAGGCTTCTGTGCGAAGGCCCAGGCTTCCCAGAGAAAGGTTTTCCTGTTGGCAGTGAGCTGAAGTGCGGCTCAGTCTGTCTCATTGCTGGGTTTTAAACAGAACACTTCCCATGTTTCTCTACTTAGAATTATTCTCTCAGTTTTCACTTTCTGTTCTGGTTTTTAATTATCAGGTTAAGGGGTCATCACTTATTTATTTATTTACTTATTTATTTATTTTGTGGTGCTGGGAATTGAACCCAGGGACTCATATGAAAGTAATATTCTACAACCCCAACCCAGGAGCATTCGTTTCATGCTCTCTCTTTCTCTCTCTCTCTCTCTCTCTCTCTCTCTCTCTCTCTCTCTCTCTTTCTCTCTCTCTTTGTGTGTGTGTGTGTGTGTGTGTGTGTGTGTGTGTGTGTGTGTGTGTGTACCCAATGCACAGAGCACATGTGAAGGTGAAGGTCAGGGAGGTCAATTCTCTCCTCCTACCATGTGGGTTTCAGGGATCTAATTCAACTTATCACAAAGTTTGGCAGAAAGCCCCTTTACCTACTGAACCATTTGACTGTTATTGTTTTTAAAGGAAAACAAAAAACATGACAAAGCATGTGAAAGACTGGAAAATGAATATAGGTAGTTGAGGAGATGCTCACATACAATAGTAATCAGTGAAGAATTATAAGGACAGCATTGATATACTGTTTATAACCATTTGACAAAAAAATTAAAAGTCTTCTAATATCTTGTGTTGGTGAGAACATAAATCAGAGAGTATCTTTTGGGTTTCTTTCATGAGTATAAATTGTCAGATCACCTTGGGAAAGACTTTGACCTTGTCTTGTAAGGATGATCATCTGTATTTCTTTATGCATTAACTCTACTCTTAGAAATATGCCCTAGGGATGAATTAACCTGTAGATACCAGCAAAGTTGAACTATATCATTTTGTAAATAAGAACATCCAGAAACCTTTAGAATGTTCACTGCTAGGGGAATGAAGAAACAAGCTGTGGTGCATTCACACGGTGAAATATTGTTCATCAATGGAAGGAGTGAAAAAGAAAGTAAGAAAGAAGAGCATCAGAGTTTGTCCGCTGGCAACTTTCGTAATGAAGATGCAGGGTGAGCGATGAGCTAGACATAGCAATTAAAACACTTTAGCCCTTAGACTCGGTAGTGCTTCCACAGTTATTCATTATCTTAAATAAATAACAGTATAATAGGAAAGTGTCATATGTAGTTCATTGATGATAATGTGGCATGAATAGTCTATGATCAGTCCATGTGTGAGAATCTGAAAGCCAAGATGTAAACAGAGACTACTTGTTTGTTTCCTGGCTTCCCAGACCCGAATAATCACACAAAAACTACATTAACTACAACACTGCTTGGCCAATAGCTTAGGCATATTCCTAACTAGCTCTTACATCTAAAATTAACCCATTTCTATTAATCTATCTATCACCATGAGGCTGTGACCTACCGATAAGGTTGTGGCATCTCTCTCCTTCTACAACTACACGGCATCTCCCTGACTCAGCCTACTCTCTCTATATATATCTCTGTTCAGATTTCCCACTTATCTGTATTCTGTTAAGCCATTGGCTGAAACAACTTTATTCATCAATCAATAAAAACAACACATATACAGAAGGACATCCCACATTACTAAGTTTGCAAAATTCCTATATTATATCATATTATATTATTGCCCAAAAATCTGACCACTAAAGAGTAGCATGGAGTTTGGTATGTTACTCATGCTTTGCATGTCCAAGGTATTGGCTTCATAACCGTCAACTCTGTAGTGGGGGATAAAGTAGCTTTAATTGAGATTTCTAAGATTCAAAAAAATGTCCAATGTCACACTTCTTATGCATTAATTATAAAAGTTTTCACTGCTTCTGATTTCTGGTCTTAGAGTCCAAACTGTACTCCAGCTATGTGAAGTACCACATTCCTACTAGTTACAAGCTCTGTAATTGAGATAATTGAGATAATCCAGAAAGACAGAACTGTTTCAGGTCGGATGGGAGAATGAGTGAGACAGGATGGGATGGGTGGGCACATGAATACACGTATGAATTGATAGGTGTATGGGAGAATGGGATGGGTGACAATAATGAAGAAATTGGATTGGTGGAAGAATGAAGTAGATGGATGTACAGAGCAGATGGAAAGATACATGCATGAATGAATGGGTGGTAGAAATGTGGTTATTGGAGAAGTTGGTTCACATGGTTATTGAAGTTGAGAAGTCCAATGATTAGCTGCCTATATACTAGGACCAGGGAAGCCATTCTTATCACTCATCCCAAGTATAAAAGTTGCAGAAGCAGGGAAGTCTATGGTATGATTATGAGACTGCGGCCAAAGACCTAAGAACTTGGGGCTCATTGGTACAGGTCCAAAACCTAGAGGACCTAGAGTTCAAGATCCATGCATGCTGTGTAGGCTTTATATGCTTCTGAGACCAGAGTCACTATTAGGACACCATTCTAAAGCAATGTAGTCCCTTTTACTTAATATTTCCTTTCTCAACTTCTTCCCAAGTGGCTTTGGTTTTATGTTACTTCCCTCTTCTTACTCAAAAGGCATGCACTCTCTTCCCTTTGCTAATTTACTTTTCTGTGTCCACTCAGTGCCCTGGTAACAGTTGGAAAAAAGTAGCCAGAACAAAGAGTCAAATTGGATGGAAACAGGCCTGATCAAAACACAGAGCAGATGGTACATGCCCCCTAGGGAGGTAGCCAGTGTAGACAAGATGAACAAGGAGATGACACAGGAGCCCAGAGCTCACTGATGAGGGCCATAGGATATTGTCTTGGTACTTTTTCTGTTGCTGCAATAAAACACCAAAGGCAATTTTAGGAGAGAGGGACTAATGCTGGCTAACAGTTTGAAGCTCAGTCCATCATTGTGGAGAAAGCACAGCAGCAGGAGCCCGAGGCAGCTGGTTGCCTTGCATCCACTCTTAGGAAGCAGAGAGTATTGAATGCTGGTGCTCAGCCCATGTTCTCCATTTAAACGGTCTAAGATCAAGCTAGGAAATGTTGCAGGAGGCTTGGATCTCCCAAAACTGGGACTGTGGGTGGCTCTGAACCACCTAATGTGGGTACTGAGGATAATAAGGATAGCAAACCTGTATCCTCTACAGAGGAATAAGCACCTTTACCCTCAGAGCAGTCTCTCCAACCCTAGCACTATCTTTAACCCAAACTCCTTTACTTCATGATTGGTTTTGCTTCCTGCTAGCATTTCCTATATAGACGTGAACATTTCTCGGTTCAGAATTCCATACCACTGGGAATTTCCATAGCAAGTTATATTTCAAACTTGACTCAACTTTTAAGTGTGGATTATGATTATTAAATAATTCTTAAGTTGGAGAAGAAGATGAAATCTATCAAATGATACATAGCGTAGGAACTGAGAATTGACCTTTGGAATAATATAGAGGTCATCAGAGACAGGTAGAAAGATGGGCATGTCCTTCAACTAGTGAAGATTGACATCATATGGGAGAGGTCTCAAGCGAGCAGAAGGAGAAGGATTAGAGGAAGTTACTGTATAAATCCTTCAAGGGCCTTCTTTTTACTTAAAAATGGTATAGATAAATGGGGTCACTTGAGAGCTTCGTTAAGGATGGAGAGAATCACCACATATTAAATGCTGATGGCAAAAACCCAAGAGAGGAAGGGAAATGTGAAGCTGTAAGGGTCTTGTATACGTGGAAAGACTGTCCTTAGGAATATAACATTCATCTACAGTGACTAGGGAATTTGAGGGATTATGGGGAAGTGCTTTTATGTACAGATGGGACTTTGTTCAACTCTCTCATGACTTCTTGTTTTCTGGGGGAAATATAAAGACTTGTCCTCGGTTAAGAGTAACCATGGGTAAGGAGGTGCTGCAGTTTTGAAGAGAGGGGAGATGGAATGGGCTAGAGAGCTAACCCAAGATCTTGTGAATGAGAAGGGGGCTATGAGCATAGCTGTGTGTCCACCCCTCCACTGTGCAGAACCTAAAGGAAACGTTGGGAGGGTGTTGTGGACCTAAGCAGAATCAGGTTCTGTTAAGTGGTAGAACGAAAAAAAAAAAGCGGCTGTGAAGTGGAGAAGGTTTAAAAGGAAATGATGGCCTGGGGGTGTGGCTCAGTTGGTAAAATGGTTGCCTAGAACTCACAGAGTCCTGGGTTCTACACCCACCACCACATAAACTGGGCATGGCAATACATGGCTGCAACCCCAGCCCTAGCCTGGAATACATGAGATCCTGTTTTGACAGAGAGAGAGAGAGACAGAGAGAGAGAGATAGGAGTGATGAATCCAGGAGAATGGTGTGAATAAGAATGGTATCATAACAAGAAATGTCCGAGGAAGCATGGGACAATGGCAGAATCAGTGGAACTGTGTTCTGATCTAAGGATTGTGGGACCGAGAACCAGGGAGTCTGAGCAAGGAAACAGTGCATGCTCAGTGGAGAACAGCTGTTTTTCATTGAGACTGTGGAGATGACTGTGTTCTTGGAGACAAGATCTTGAGCCTAAAATACTATTAGGGGATTAAAACATAATGAATTTTTAAAAATATATAAATATAAGTCTAGGATCTTAATCACATAACATGACCTCCCTTGTTTTATTTATCTTGCTGTCTCTAAAACCTGTCAAAATATTTACACAGAATGAAAGCTCAGTGTTTGCTGGTTGAAAGAATGAATGAGGGGATGAATGAATGAATGAACAAATAACACATGGCTTGAGAGTTCAGTATATAGCTGTTTCAAATGATAGAGACAGAAAGTCCAACTTGTTCAGTTTAATGTCTGTATTTCCTTAAAGGGATCAATCTTCACTCACTGGCAATGAATGTGGTTTGGTCTAACCAATGTCATTCAGGAGCAAATCTCGTGTAGCTAAGCAGTCATACTATTTTGGGGTCAAAACCAAACTGTGACTTTAAAGTAATGAGTAAAATCATGAGATTAGGTCTGAAAATAAGTTAAAAAGAACAATTCCCAAAGTGAATTATAAGAGTAACTTTACATGTATCCCAAAGTTACTATAATGAAAAGAATTCATGTGTGTGTGTGTGTGTGTGTGTGTGTGTGTGTGTGTGTGTGTGTGTGTGTGTGTGTACAAAGTGCTCAGCCATAAATGGGACATCTGCCAACCTGTCCCCTACTCCAGGGTCAGGAAACATCTTGGAAGAGGACAAAAATCATTAAGAGCCAGAGCAAGGGGCGGAGTGCTGTGACAAGCTGTCTTCAGGACACAACATGACTACAGCAGTCGTGAACTCATAGTAGCCATGGTTACCAGCACAAGATCAAGCCAGTTAATAACTCTACAGGCTCCCAAGTCCCATCCCCAGCTGAGGAGCTATTGGCAGTTGACAGTTTCTGGAGACAGAAAGTTCATTTTCTTTGGTACTGTGGTCACTGATAGGTTGTCCATGCCCCAGTGGCTGACCTCATACTTGCATGAATATAGGCAATACTAATTCAACTCAGTAGGTTGAATAATAATAATAAATATATATGTGTGTGTGTGTGCATATAAATGTGTGTATATATATGTGTGTGTGTACGTATGTGTACTTGACTACTGGAATACATTATTTACATTTTTCAATTATGTATATTTACCATGTTATAGATAACCTAGTGTAGTAAATAACTTTGCCCTCAACAGTTAGCACATTAGAGACCATAAAAACTAAAATTTATTCTGGAACTAGGTTCCTGCCCCATGGAAAGGCAGAGACACGAGATGTGAGAGTCAGAACCAATGGCCTAGAGATGAGTGTATGCTTTTAAGTGGTGTGAGCAGACTGAAGCTCACCCCACACTGCATGAGTCTGAAGACTGTGGATTCAGGATCTAGACTCAGGCAGGAAGTGCTGAATCTCTGGAGCTCCTCCGCCCCTCTAAAGTGGTTCTTTGCTGTTTGTATGTTTGGTTTATATGTATGTGTGTATGGGAGGGTGTTGGTTACTGTATATGTGCATGCACCCGGAGGACAGTTTCAGGAATTATTCCGCAGGCACTATGCACCTTGCTTATCTTGAGGCCAGGCCTCTCACTGGCCCAGGACTTACCAGTTTGACTATGTTGGCTGACCAACAAACTCCAAGGATCCTCCTGTCTCTGCCTCCCCACTTTTTGGAGAGTATGCCTTTGCATATGGCTATTTTCCATGGCTTCTGAGAATCCTCTTGTTTGTATAACAACTACTTTATAGGATGAACCATGTCCCCAGGCCAGTTTTTGGCTTCTCAATCATGTTTCCTCCACCCCCTTTCCCAAGGTCAACTGATAGCCTAAAATGCTTTGTTACCTGAGAGGAGGGACAAGCAGTCAGTCATATTGGAAGCAGCTATATCAACCGTCCTTGCACACCATCCTCACAAACCCTGCCACAGCAAAGGTCAGGGGTCACTTCAGAGTGTGCTACCTTTGTTAGCGAGAGCTGGCCCATCCTCCATTGCATGGAAACAACTCTATCCCCAGAATAGAAAGAAACATGCTTCCTTCTAAGTCTGTGATTGGTTTCATTGAAGAACATGTGAGGCCATTTGTCAAAGAACCTGATGGATGTCTCCATGGTGAATCACACTACCACACAGAGAACACTCATTCCTGTGTCATTTGTCATCACGGATCCCTGATTCTTTTAACTTTCAAGGGAAAATTTAGGTTAGATTCTGATTTTTGTCACTGGTTTCTGAGATTCTTGAACCACCCTCTCATTATTTGATCCTCTGAGATTAAAGAAGAGTGCTCTGAAGAGTAGCATTATTCAAGGAACAAGTGCTAGGCAGAAGGAAGTGGCGTGTCCCCCTAGGCACCGCAATATATTTGTGATTCTCTCCGTTTCATCTCAGCTCCTTGAGAACCCAACTGGATCTTTTTCCCCCGCGTCAGATGCCTCCAATGGTCTGTGTGCATGCGTCTGACATACCTTTGGGGACTTGCTAAGTACTTGGCCAGAGTTTTTTATATGTAGTGTAGCCTCTAATTCCTAAGCTACTCTCAGAACCACCAGGAGAAAGGCAGGCTTCCTAGCAACAGCAGATGGGGAGGGGGAAGTGCAGGAGTTGCTGCTGTAGCCAGTCTGCCTTGAGAACTTGCTGAGAGATCTTCTCTGGGTCTTCAGGGTTCTCATCTGAAAAAGGCAATTAGATTTAGACCTGCAAGCCTTTTATAAGCAATAAAAAAGTTATTCTGGGGAGGGGAGGGGCTGGTGAGATGGTTCAAGTGAAGAAATGTGTTTGCTACAAAGTCTGATAACTTGAGTTTGATCCCCAGACCCACAGAAAGAGAACTGACTCACTCAAGATGTCCTCTGACCTCCACACCTGTGTGTGCATGAGCACACACACACTTACACGGGGCGGGGGGGATGTGGGGTGAGCAATAAAATTTTAAATGCTGAAAAAAACAGCACATCATTTTGATGGCTGGTCAGTGTTTTGCCACAGAAAGCAAGCTAATACATCCACTTAAAGTATATTTTTACTTAAGGCATAATTTCTAGTAAGATTATTCTAATTATTTGTATATGATATATTATGTATTTCCTTATTCAGCATTGTATTTAGAATAAGCATATTGTGTATGTACGTATTAATATTGCAACAGGATCTCACAGAACCGAGGCTAGCCTCACACTCACTAGGTAGTTGACAATTACCTTGACTTTTGATTCTCTTGCATCCACCTCCTGAGTTGTGGGATTATAGGCTTTCACTAATATACTGAGTTTCATTCCATACTAGGAGTGGAACCAAGGGCTTCGTGCATGCTGGGCAAGCATTCTACCTTCTGATCTACATTCCCAGGCCCTCTACTTTTCTTTTTAAGAATAAGAGAAAAGGAGCAGGGAGGTACCTCAACAGTGAAGACACTTACAGTTAAACATGATGACCTTTGTTTGATCCCTAGAACCCACATAGTGGAAGGAGAAAACTGATCCCCGTAGGCTGTCCTCTGACCTCCACAATATCACTGTGTCACAGTCCCCTCTCCCACACCAGATAAAATTAATTTACCTAATAAATTTTAAGGACACCTTTCTGTGTTAGGTCATACTCCTGCAGGAGGATTGACCCTAGTTCTCCATCTGCATGGGCTTCTGATGTCTTCCAGGGCATCCACAGCAAGGTAGAGAGACACTGTCTTTAAGACAAACAAAAAGATTAAAAAGTTAAAAGTAAATTAAAAGAGCAACTTTGATCCTTTTTCATTATTATTTTCATTTGCCTCCCAGCTCCCTTCCCCAGCTGCTCTGCTATTTCCAGGCAGAAAGAGGTGTGCCTGCAGGTAACCTAGGGGCTTCTCGGGGGGGGGGGGGACTCTGGCAGGCTGAGCTGGTCAAAACAGTTCATTAGGCCGTGATTAAGGCCCACAGTTGTTTTGTGGATTCATGAAGACCTGATCTGCGGAACACATTAGCACGTGCTCTTGACTTCCAGGTCAGGAGCCCGTGAGCTCTTCCAGTGCACAGCTTAAAATATGGACCAATAAGAGGCACAGGATGACCGTTTGCTCCTGCAGCTTCAGCACCACGGCTCACATTTTCCACATTCTCACAAGCAAGCAGGAAACCAAACCCACACAGCTACGATTAATCACTGGAAATGAAGAGGAAGTGAAAGCCGGGTGGGAATAGAAGCTCTTTCCAGAACAGCTAATTTGAAACCTTGAAAGACACCCCCTTTGTCCCATTGAGTTGGAGGCAGCTATATAACTAGGTTTTTAAGTTATTTCACCCCCTAGAGGACTTCATCTCTTATGTAAACAAGAAGTCATTTCTCAGTTTTCTGCAGTCTGGACAACAGATCATTTCCAACAATGAATGCTGTGAGTGGAAGAAATTGTCTTCCCCAGAGAGGAGCCCCCAGTTGGTGATCCTGAACCAAGTGGTCGGCTCTGAAATCGTATACATACAAGTAACATTATACAGATTGGGCAGGTTATATTTACATATTTAGAAATATATTATATATTGCATATTTCGATATATATGTATATATCTCAGAACAATTTTAAAAAGTGGCAATGAATTTGAGACAAGGTAGTACAAGGAAGGGGTTGGGCAGAAGAAAAGGAATGAGGAACATTACACAATTATGTTTTAACTTAAAAAATTAGCAATAAACTCAAAAGACTTCAGAAAAAATAATATAGCTATTATAGAAATCAGCATAGAGGGGTCTCAAAGTTTTTTAAATATAACTATCCTATGACCCAGCTATACCACTCCTGGGCAGATACCTACATCCTACCACTAAGGTACCTGTACACCATGTTCATTGCTGAGTTACTATAATGCTAGGAAGCAGAACCAGCCTCGCTCTCCATCCACTAGTGACTGGAGAGTGAAAATGTAGTCATATATTCAATGAGATTTTATTTAGCTTAAAGGAAAATGAAAGTATGAAATCTGTGGGAAAATGGGTGAATCTGAATATTAGACTCAGAGAGACAAATACAGCATGCTCTCTCTAATATTCTAGCTTTCAGGGTGTGTGTGTGTGTGTGTGTGTGTGTGTGTGTGTGTGTGTGTGTGTGTGTGTGTTTGCATGCATGTACTCTATGGAACTAGAAAGGAGACAAGAGGAGGAAAGAGGGAACAGAGGAAAACAGGATACATGAGAATTTAAACCCAAAAGGAGCATACTGGGGAAGGGAAGGCACACATGGGAGAGGGGACAGAGATGGAGAAGAATAAGAGAGAAGAAAAAAATTAGTCAAACCAAATTTTGTATGAAAGTGCCATAATGAAACCTTAGGGTTTTTAATGCTTTGAAGAGACACCATGACACAGCAACTCTTATAAAGGAAAACATTTAATTTGGGCTGACTTACAGTTTCAGAGATTCAGTCCGTCAGCATCATGATGGGGAGCATGGCGGTGTGCAGGGAGACATGGCGCTGGAACTGAGAGTCCTACATCTTTCAGGCAACAGAAAGTCAACTGCCAGTCACATTATGGGAAGCTTCCCCCTCTTGTCTCCTCCCTAGTTCCATAGAGTGCATGTGTGCACGTACCTGCATGTGGGCACGCGTGCACGCACGCGCGCGCGCACACACACACACCAAAAGCTGGAAAGAGACCTCAAAGCCCACCCACATGTCCTCCAACAAGGCCACACCTCCTAGTAGTGACACTCTCTTTGGGGGCCATTTTCTTTCAAACCACCACACTAATTTAAAAAAAAAACTAAAATTTACATTAAAATATTTTAAATTATTTTCGAACTGCAGAGGCTAAGACATACAAGATCAAGCTACCAGGAGACCTGTTGAGGACCTCACTGTTCTGAAGATGTCACCTTCTCCTGTATCTCACGCAGAGGGAGGAGACAAACAAACCTTCTAAAACAGAGTGGGACTTTAAACCATTTAACTCTCCAGCCTACCAGGTGTATTCCCTGGCATCTTGTGGGGAGAAATTCTAAGTGGATTAGAAACCTGGGCTCAAACCCAGCATTTTCCAATTCTTACTAGGTTCTTGAATCTGCATTTATTTTAAAGAAAAGAAAACTTGGAGACTAACATCTTAAAATGAGTCATGGACCAAGTGCACATTTGCAAAAAAATACTGTCTTTTCAGCTTCTCCATCACTCTTTAAAGTTGACCTAAACAAGCCAGTGGGCCAACACTGAAAAAAACTTCCCATGTGACATTGCGCCCAGCTGTTTTCTGATCAACTAAATATAACTTCCTTTCTTTCTGATTACTTTTCCTTTTCAAATGAAGTCCTTTTTTATTTTACAGAATTAATGAAATCATAATTTCAAATGACAGAGTTAAACCAAAGTGCTTTTTTCATCTTCAGGAATCTTGTTTTTTAAGTTCAATAAACAAAAAAGCTCAGAAAGAAAAAAACCCAGAAATTTGTTCTTTCTTCTTCCCATAACTTAACAAAATTAAATTCCTCATGAGTATATAATCATGGGATTTTAGTGTTTCAGGGTCATCACTGCTAGGGACAATACGTATTTTATAGGTAACCTGTGGTCTTTCTTAGGGAGATTGTAATGAACTGCTGGACATTGGGAATCATGAAATAAAGAAGTTTCTTCCCATTTCTGGAGGTGAAAATCTGAAGGCAGAGCATCAGTGGGGTCGGGTGTCTCTCCTGGCTTCTACTGGTGGCTGGTAGTGCGTGGTCCTCTACATGACCGCAGAGCGCCATCTCTGAATCTCACTGTCATAGCATGTCAGTCACCGTGTGTGTGAGTTTCATCATAGCATTTCCCACACACGTCATAGTTCTTTGTGTCCTCCTGTCCACCAGCGACTTCAGTTGTGTTTCACTGCAGCCCTCTCCTACTCTCGTGTAGTAAGGGGCATGGGTCACGTTCCTGGTGCCCAGCTAGCTTAACCCCTGAAATAATTACATAGAAAGTGTATTCATTTAAAACACTGCCTAGCCCATTAGTTCTAGCCTCTTATTGGCTAACTCTCACATCTTGATTCAACCCATTTTTAATAATCTGTATATTACCACAAGGTTGTGGCTTACTGGGAAAGATTCAGCATGTCTGACTTGGCAGCTTCATGCTATCGGCTCTCTCTGTCTTCTTCCCAGCATCCTGTTCTCTTTTCCCGCCTATCTAAGTCCTGCCCTATCAAAAGGCCAAGACAGCTTCTTTATTTAACCAATGAAAGCAACACAAATGCAGAAGGACCTCCTACACCACTCTTGTGTGATCTATCCTTAGTCTGTGTGTGCTGTGTGTGTATCCATGCATGTGTGCTTGTCTGTGTAAATGTCCATGTATATATGTATATGTGTGTGCAGGTGCACAGACACATGTGTGCACTTGGATGTAGAAGCTAAGGGATCACCACTGGTGTCATTTTTTGGGTACTATCCTTTTGATTCTTCTAAATTTTATTTTCATTTTTTAATTTATCCTTTGAGAAGTTAAAACATATATACAATTTATTATGATCATATCTACCCATGTCTTTCCTCTCCCAAGCCCCCCTGGTCGCCCTAACACACTCCTCTCCCAACTTTATGTCTTCTTTTGTCTTTTTAATATCCCATTGTTTCAGTTAGTGCTGCCTGTATGTGCCTAGGTGAGGTATTCTCTGGAGCATGGGTGATCTCCTGGTGGCCACACCTGCAGGTAGAAAAGCATCTCCCTCCCCAGCAGTTATCAACTCCTCACTCAAGGCAGGGCATCCCAGCTGGAATTCTCACTGGCATGATCTTGTGTAGGACTTGTACCTGATCCATCTGTCTCTGCATCCTCAGGACCAGGACTGTAAGCACCTGTCACCACTCCTGGGTGTTTTAACATGAGTGTTGTGAGATTTTTCCAGAACAGACATGAACTCACTCCAGATAAGCCATTGACAAACCAAAGAAATGATTCTTCTGAAGTCTAACTTAGAAAACCTGTGACTACCGGGGTCACCATATCCAGCTTTTATACTTAGGTGCCTGGGTCTGAACGTGGGTGCCTATGCTTGTCTAGCAAGCACTTCATAGGTCCTTAAGTGTGTCTAGCAAGCACTTCATAGGTCCTTAAGCTGGTCTAGCAAGTATTTCATCTGTTGCGCCATCCCCCTATGGTGTGCTTCGGCCTTTCGGAGCATCTTGATTACACCTATAATGAACTTATTGTCAACTAAAGCCCAAATGTGGGAATCTGAAGAACCTCTTTTGGGAGAATGTAGTTCAATCTACAGAATAACCCAGTGCCAAAAGCAGAAGGTGACAGGATAGAGGAATTAATAAGTCTTGGACTTCAGCGAGGAAAGATCAGCTTGAACCTGCTAGGTTCTTGGGGACTTGGCATAGCACGAACCTTAAACAAACAACTGCGGGTAGTTGTAATTTGTAGCCAGAAAAAGCAGTTGGGGAGCCCTGGATAGCTCAGAGATAGTCTTCTGACTTACATAATCAAAACAAGCAAGCCAAAGGACTTTACCTACAAGTCATTTGGTCCCTATGACATGTGCAGATTCTGAAGCTGTCATCTCAGTTACTCTTCTGCAGCTGTGATATGATCCCCTAAGAGAAGCACCTTGAGAGACAAAGGTTTCTTCTGGCTCTCAGGTCAAGTTCATAGAGAAGTCAGGGCTGCAGGAGCTTGGAGCAGTTGGTCACATCCACAACCAGGAGTATGCTCACCAGCGTGCTCACCTCCTTGTTCCATTGTATGCAGCCCAGGAGGGGTCCTGCCCTCAGTCAAGAGGGATCTTCTCACGCCAGTGAAGGTGATCAAGCTCATCCCCACAGACTGCCTCTTGGGTGATTCTAGACTCTGTCCAGGGGACAGTGCTGACCGTCCCAGGAGTAGCTCCCAGTTAGGACACAGGTACGAGGAGCCGTGCCCCCATGGTGGCGTGGGAGCAATGAAAATGCAGGGGCGTAAGTGGGAGACGGAGAACGCACTTGGTTCATGTGAAACTGAGCTAGCCAGCAACACCCTGGTTTCCGCCTTAAACCGTGTAGTGACTTAATTAGAAAGATGTTTACATGTTTGCTTTTGTTCTCACACTACAGCTAATTATTTCCCAGCACTACTTGTTCTTCACAGTGTGATTTAAGTTTCTCATTTATGATTCATTGATTCAAGACTATTTATGTGGTTCATGCTGTTTAATAGGTGTCATTTTGGGCATGGTAGATAGAGCAAATTTAAAAAAAAAGAGAGAGACTAAATCCTTGCCTTATTTTAGCTAAGAAGGAAATAAACAGAATAGAATGCAAGTCCCACATCCAAGGAGTCAACCAAGCCTGAATGGAAAAATACCAGAGTGCCCCTGCACAGAACATGTGAAACACTCTAACTCATCATTATTCCCTGAACAATACAGGGTAACAGCTACCACATTTGCAGTGTGGCACATGTGAGGAGAAATTCAGAGGTCATCCACAGTAGACAGGAGGATTGTCACCGCATAAGTGAATCATTTGAGCACCTAGGAGTTTGGGCATCCCTCACAGGGTGTGAGGGCATCCTGGAACCACTCCCTGTGGCTACTGACTAACGACCATAAAATGTCAACTAAGAATGTGTGCTTTTAAAGCATTTATTAGGTGGGGTATGTGTGTGTGTGTGTGTGTGTGTGTGTGTGTGTGTGTGTAGATGTGTGAGCACATGAGCTCACACACCATAGTGCACATGTGGAAGCCAGAGGACAATTTTCTGTAGTTGGTTTTCTCTCTCTTCCTTGTGTGTTTCTGGGGATTGAATTCAGGCCGTCACACCTGATGGCAAGACCCTTTCATCACTGAGGCATTTAAGTAACCCGGTGTTGTACCGTTTTAAATGGGGGAAATGGGGTGCATATGAAATAACGAGTCCACTGCCTCCTGAGACTGACTGGGTGAGGGTCTCTCTGAAGAGTAAATGCTTGAACAAAAGCTGGGATGACATGTTGACAGGCGATATGTGCTGGAGTTTATGGGCAGAGCATTGCAGGTACGGTGACATGACTGTCCCCAGGTCAATGTGGACAGAGCACATTGATATAGGGATGGAAATCAGGGTGGAGAAGAATTCAGGAGCCAGTTGGGTAAGACCTCATGGGCAGTGAAAAGGCTCCAGGTTCCAGACCCAGCAAAGGGGATGGTGGGAGCAGTCTGACCAGGGAGCGAATGACTCCTGACTCCGTTTCCAGAGAATGCAGTGGCTTCTGCATGGAGAGCAGGCTCATGGGAAATGAGCGTGTGGACACATCTAGGCCATCCTGCATGAGAGGCCAAGTGCTGGACCACTCCATGGGAACTCAGCCCACCAGAAAGGCCCCTGGGAACAGGTGGCAGGAGGGAGAGAAGTGGAGCTGTCAGGCTCAGGGTAGGGCGGAGGCAGGAGGACACGCTTGCTTCTTCTCTTCCGGATGCACAGACTTAGGCCATTGACTGAGCATCACCGGGAGTCAGGAAGAGGAACACCGGACACGTAGATATGGTGATACAAGGGAAGCCTGCAAAAGGGGAGTGATAGTGAGAACAGACAGGAGTTTAATAGAGATCAGAGAGAAAAGGAAGGTGACTGCAAGTTTCCATACATGAAACATTGGCACCTATATCTCAACATTAGCTTCACACAGTGACAAGTAGATATCTGTAATATCTGTACACACACACACACACACACACACACACACACACACAAGGTGGGGAGAGCCAAATAGTTTTCATCTCAATGCCAAAACAATTCATAAACAGTAGTTGCCCGAATTGCTATATTAAGGATTCTGAGGCTATATCAATGAACATCCCGTACTTGCTATGATGTGGGAAGGGGAGGGGACCCATCCATGCCAGATATTAGCTGTGAAGACTTCACAGCCAAGCAGTTGTCAGCCAAGCCCCTCACCTTGAGAACGTCTTGAAGGGAATCTCTTGTTTTCTTTAAGGTGGTGGTAACACCTCACCCTGAGTCCCCTGTGGAAAGAAAGAGCCATGATTAAGCTGAAATTTCTGGAACACAGGTATTCTTCTTCCTTCTTGTTCCCCAGGAATTTAAAGAGGTCATTTCTTAGTATCATTTCTTCCCGAAGGGTTTGCTTTTGTTTCTGTGGGAAGGGTTGCTTGTGGGAAGGAATACAAGAGTGTGTGTGTGCTGGTGCACATGTGCTTATGTATGCATGTACATGTGGAGGCCAAGACAACTCCCAGGTGGCCTCCGCTTTGTATTCGAGACAGGCTCTCTCACTGGCCTGTAACATTCCAATAGGCTTAGCTGGCTAATCGGTGAGCTCCAGGGATTTGCCTGTCTCTGCTTCCCCATTGTCGAGAAATCAAGCGCTTGTCACTGTGCCAGCTTTTACAGGGTGCTGGGGATCGAACTCAGGTCCTCAGGCTTGCAAGGCAAGTGGAACAACGGAGCCATCTCAAGCCTGGGTTATTTCTTTTTTTGTCATGCTAAGGAGGATGTGAGGCAGCACCCCAGTCCCTTGGCCATTCGTTGCTCCACAGACTCTCCAGGCTGTGCACACCATAGAAACGGACCTTTCCCCTGACACTGTCTGTGGAAGTTAACACAGAGGGAATGGTTATGCCTGCCCAGATGGAGTATGGCGCCATCCTGTGATTGCAACCCCGTGGACTCCCATGCCATGCTAGTGGTTGTCCTGTGTGCCTCAGTGCCCTTCCAGGATGGGGCCCAGCTAATGTAGAGATTCCTTTAGGAACTCAGCCAGACAGCAGGGGGTCGGGTGGAGCATCTTCTCTGCAAAGGAAATTTTCAAATGAAATCAAGAGGTTCAGGAGTCAAACCTTGGGGATCCTGAGGTGCACCTCCCCCAAAGTGAGGTGACCCTGCTTGCAGTGTGCACCATGGCTAATCCTGTTCCTAATCTCTCTGCTTATCTTTCCCTTGATTTTTACTGTGAGAACTCTTTTAAATGGGAATTTGCAGGATTATCTTTAATATTCTGTCAAAGCCTCTGGTGCATGTTAATTATCAGTTTAACTAACTCAGAGCAATTTATGTGGCTATTACCTGAAGATAAAATATTTTACTTTTTTTATTTTTAATCTCCAATAGAATAACAAGTTATTTTATTATTCAAATAGGGCTCACTTCCTGCTGTGTTCAATACAATTTTTAATAAATATGTAAATTCTAAAATTAATTTACAGCATGCATTGGGAGGCATGATTTTGAGATGACAAAAAAACTTGATGGATCGTAAAATTGTCCCCCTCCCCCTTAAAATCATCAGTCACTGAGAACAGAATGTGCAGGCCTCTTATAATCCTCCAGCCTTTCCTTCATCTTGTTTTGTTAGGGACTCACTTGAAATTGATTACAAAGTAGTATGTTTCTTGGACCATCATTCATTCACAGATTAATTAGATATTTTAGTTACTATCCCGCTGTGAGGTGGCACAGCTGTCACTCCTGCTTTGTTGTTCAGGGCATCCGCAGAGTAACCTTGATAATTGCTCCCATGTGAACGAGGCTACCAGGCCTCACTGACCAAATTCTGGCCACATGAAGTAAGACATCCTTTACCTTGCTTGTGTGTGTGTGTGTGTGTGTGTGTTCCTGCGTGCGTGCGTGAGAGAGAGAGAGAGAGAGAGAGAGAGAGAGAGAGAGAGAGAGAAAGACATGTTTGCCCATGCATGCACATATAGAGACCAGAGGTTGGTCAGTGTTAGGTGTCATCCCCTGTAACTTATCTTTGGAGATAGCATCTCTCATTGAACCCGGGACTCACACCAGTTCAAGCTCCCATGATCTATCAGTGACCACCCTCCCCCAGTCATATGGTAACAGGTAACCTCTACCACTTCCAGCTTTTTGCATGGTTATTGGTGATCTAGATGTGGTCCTCATATTTGCATGCTAGCACCATACTTGCTGAACCATATCTGTGGTCCCCTACTGTGTTTCCTTTCTAATTGGTATACAGCAAGATATCTTTATTGGCTGTGATCAATGTACACTGACATTCTTGTAGGTGGTGACTTGGTTTTTCTCTTCATTGAGAATTTCTATAGCTGTTTTCTAAAACCTGCAAAAGGAACAGAAACAAAAGTGTCGGTGCCTAGTGGATGTGGATTTTGACTCCCAACACATGTCTTTCCTGATCCTTTACCAGTGGATACAATCTTTGGATCAATTTTATAATGTTTAGTAATCCCATGATAGCCCTGAATCCCATTTGTATGTATCCCTGTGTTTGTGTGTGTGTGTTCTTGTGAAATAGGAGATCATATGTCAGAGATGCAGAGGCCAGAAGACAACCTCAAATGTTGTAACTGGGGCGCTGTCCCCTTATTTTAATCCCACTGGATTAAACACTCCAGGCTGGCTGGCCATTGAGCCTCGAGGATGGGTCTATCTCTGCCTCTTCGGGTCTAGAGCTGCAACACACACTGCCCCACACAGCTTCTTACATGGCTGCCGGGTCTGGAACTCAGCTCCTCAGGTTTGCATGACAAGCACTGTACTGACTGAACTGTGACCGCCCCAGTTCTTCACTCCCAACACAACCTATGTCAGTAACTTCTCTAGAACAGATCTAAGGAAAATTAGTTTTCAAGTCCATTAAGAAAACTGTAGATATGTGTGGCAGGGAAATTGGGCAGGAACACAGCGAACAGAAGCACCTGCTCAGATTTCAGTAGCTGAAAGTCTAAGGTTTCAATTTTCTCCTTTCTACTCCCAAACTTATGTCAGTTTTGGCGTGTGAAAAAGTTGCTACCTATTACATGAATCGGCTTTTGCCACCTTGAGGTTCCCTATAAACCCGGACACAGACTGAGCCAAGGGCCTCTTAAGGTGAGGATGTTATCACTTAGGACTACATTCTGGACATGAGCCTGTTGAGGACCCCAGGCCTTTATACAGTTCCCTTTAAATCTTATGTTCTGTGTGTTTGTGTGTACAAACACATATGGATGCCAAAGGACAACCTTAGGTGTCAATCCTCAGGATGCCACCCACCTTGTTTTTCTGACTGACCTGAATTCACCCAGTAAGCTAGACTGGCTGACTGGCCAATCCCAGAGATCCCCTGTCTCCTCCTCCCCAGGGTAAGAATTATGAGTGCACACCACCATCGCAGGCACTTTCATATGGGGTCAGGGAATCAAACTCAGATCTTTGTACTTGCAAAGCAATGCTCTATTGACTGAGCCATCTCTCCAACCTCATGGTTGTGTGGTCTGATCCCTACTCGTTCTTGACGTGTGTTTTTGTCTCTATCTTTTCAGGTTTTGGGTGGCGGGATGCTCCTCCAAAGTATGTGCTAATCAAAGTTTTTTGAAAATCAGATTTTATTTTCCCATTTACCTATTGGGGAAGTAATTACATCCACGCACATGTTCTAAACAAAGTAAATCTGGATCTCCTCTGGGTGTTTAGACACTAAACTGCCCTTCTCAGGATATGAACAGATTTCCCACTAAAGAGACCAGCATCTTGTTTTTGGAACCCAGTGACTTTCAAAGGCGTGAAAAGGTGTTTCAGGATAAAAGATACAGTTTAACAGAAAAACAAAGGACCAGAAACAAGGATACTCTAACACATGAGGTCTGTGTGTCAGGCATATGGCACAGAGGCATAAAGATACATAAAGTCATCACCCCTTCATGGAAGATAGAGTCACATCAGCAATGTGTATTATAACATTGTCTAGCTCTTACCACAATGCTGATCTACAGAGGAGTGGCGTGAGATCAAGGTTGCTCCTGGGTAAAAAATGATTCTGAGATTTACCAGCACCTGTGTCAGGAGATGAGTGGGTGACAGTGATCCCAAAGGATGGAAGGACATGTGGGTATACCAGTGCATTTACATATGTTTATATATATTCATATGTATGCAGGTTCGTGTGTATGCATCCATATTTATCTGGGTGCTTGTGTATGGGAACACATGCGTATGTGTATTTATTTGTGTAAAAGTACATGTGCAGGCATGTGCGCATGCATATGGAAGCCGTAGGTAACCTCAGATGTCATTCCAGGACCCTGTCCATCTTAGGTTTTGAGACATAGCTTCTCACAGGCCTGGAACTCACCTATAAGGCTAGACTGGCTGGCCAGTGAGCCTCAGAGATCTACCTGTCTCTTCCTCCTCTCCACTGGCCACCATGCCCAGCTCCTTTTACATGGGTTCTGGGGACCAAACTCAGGTCCTCATGTTTCTGCATGAAGTACTTTGCTGACTGAGACATCTCATCAGCCCAGGGGGAAAACCTTCTGGAGAGAGTAAGGTATGTGAACCAGAACCTTGAGACTGTCTTACAAGGCTCAGAATTCTGCCCATTGCTATCTGCAAATGGCTAGTTAAATAATATTCCTGATATCTATCTACATGCTACTGACCTTCTGTCAAGATGTTGCTGAACAGTCTTAACTATATCTGCAAATCCTGGATCACTGGTGTCCTTATTGCTTTTCAGACTGATCTTTGAACTCTGTGATCCTTGCCCCCTGATGCTTCTGGATGCTACCTGGTTGAGCCAATTGATAGTCTCAGCTTGTCTGACAATAGAAATTTTTCCCTTTTCCCCAGTTCCATAGAGGACACTTCAGCTTCCAGTTACCTTTCAATTTTATCAATGAGATTATTATTACCATCATCATCATCATTATTATTGAATGTGTGTACGTATACATATGCCACTTGATATATGTATGTGCTTGCAAGTACCGCAGCATGTATGTGGCTTTAAGAAGACAGCTTTGCTCTTTCTACTTTGACATGGATTCTGGATATAAACTCCAGTCATCAGCTTCATATGGCAAGTGTTTTTACCCATTGTGTCATACCCTGACCCTAGGAGCTTGCATTTTTCTGGAAGTTAAGGTCTCTATCTTCAGCTGCCCATGAATTGAACAAGACTCAAATACCAGAACCCTAAAAGATGGACAGGTGTCTCCAACCCTGAGAAGCCAATCCTTTGCTCCCATGCAACCCCACAGCACTTAAATCCTGGAGAAGCTGCAGTGTCCCCTGCCGGCCCCACCCACTTTTCAAGAACCTTGCTTCTGTGGGGAGAAACATAGGAGAGACTTCCTTCTCCTTCTGCTGCCTGGGATAAAGAAGGGACTATGGTGTCAAGGGGTGAAGGGAGGGTTCGTTATCAATCTCAGCTCCCAGACTTAGTAAATCAGGAGCATGCTTGTCTAGGTGGCGGGAGATGTCTTCAGCTGTAGCTCCCTTTCATTTAGGTAATTTATGCAGGAGCCAGGAGTTCTGCCTGCACCCCTCACCCCCCAAAGAAACCATTCTTTTCCACTTACTTGGTGAAAGCGTTTGGTGTCTCCGTCAAGGTCCCTCCAAGCATTATGCCCTGTGGGTCTCGTGGAATATGGGGTCAACATGACTGCTCATCCACAGATGAACATATCGACACTTGCACAAACATTCTCCCTCTCCACTTTTTTTTTTTTTTGGCCTGAGGCAGGAGAAAGAGACCTTCTCCTTATTTATCTTGAGCATCTGATAGGCCGCCTTTGAGAAGGTCACTGTCTGCTACGGCAAAAATAATCACGGGATTTCTAGACAAGATGGCAAGAGAAAAAAATGATTCATTATTTCAAGAATTATTTTGCCTTCGGTCTCTGAAATGGATGGAGGCTTCTAACAATGTGTGAGCAAGAGAGCGAGCAAGGCTTAACTTATTACATGAAAGGTTGCGCTTTAAAGGGAAAAGAATTTCAAACGTTGCATATTTAGCTCCACTGTAGTATAACAAGGGTCAAGGCAGTCCATCGGGTACCCCCATGGACCTCAGAATAATACTGTACATCTCCCTAAATAGGAAGAAACTCACTGTGCTCCCTTTCACCTCATCTGCCTGCACAAATGAGAAAGTGTCCAGGCTCCATTCGAGCAGTAGCACTTCCTCTGGCCTCTTGGGCATGTGGGACTAGATGGTCAGTCTTACAGGCTCACCCCTATCCCCACAGTACTGCCGCCTGTGCCATACACACCCATACATCTCACGCTCTTCCCGATGCTGTGATAAGATACTCTGACCAAAGCAACTTAAGGGAGAAAGGGTTCACCTGGGCTCAGAGTCTACCGTTATGGGGGAATGAAGGCGGGTAGAGCCCCCAAACAGCTGCTCACGTTGTTTCTGCAGTTGGAAGGCAGCCACCAACAAAGACATGCTAGTGCTCAGCTTTTCTCTAGTTATCCAGTCCCACTCCTACCCAAGGCATGATGCCACTAACAGCGAGTTGGTCTTCCCATCTCAATTAACACAATCAGGATAAGCCCCAGTAGACATGCCCAGAGGCCCATCTCTCAGGCAGTTCGGCATTCTGTCAGGTTCATAACTAACAGGAACGTCAGACCATAAACTCAACACTGTTCATTTTGCTGGGGTTAGGAGTGTACAGCGGCTTAACAGCTATGTATATCATCACAAAACAGGTCAAAAGTTAGTCTACAGGGCTGGAGAGATGGCTCAGCAGTTCCAAGCACCTACTGCTCTTGTGCAGGACCTGAGTTTGGTCCTATTATCCAGGTCAGACATCTCAGAACCAGCTGTAACTCCAGCTGCAGGGGGCCTGACACCCTCTTCCAGCCTCCGGGTGTACCTGGACTCACCGGTATACATACCCCCACCCCACATAATTAAAAACAACTAAAGGAAACTGGGTGATGGCAGCACGTGGCTTTAATCCCAGCACTCGGAAGGCAGAGACAGGTGGATCTGTGTGAGTTCAAGGCCAGCCTGGTCTACAAAGTGGGTTCCAGGACAGCCAAGATGGTTACATAGAGAAATCCCATCTCGAAAAATAAAAAAAATAATAATAAAATAGTCTACCATGTAAGAAATACACTGTATTTGGTACCAGGACATGTATTGTGTGGTGTGATTTTTACAATAAATTTGGTTTGGCTTAGGTGCAAGGCAGCTTGCCCGATAATGATACAGAATTTAAAATGAAAACAGGAGAGGCTGGGCGATCGATATGACCTTGACTACTTACAAGCCAAATAACTTATGGAAATAATGTGAAGACCCCTGTGAACTCTTTGGCCTGACAGGAGGGTTTTAAATAATATTTTAAGAAAACCAAGAGCAAACATCCCTTGGACCTTCTTTTCAGATTAGATCTGAAATGAAAAACCCAGAGTAACACAATTAACTATTGATTTTGTTGATCCATCTTTAATTCTCAGAGCAATTGAGTTGTGTTTACACAGTCATGCGGGGCAGACATACCTCACTGGGAGCAAGGCGCCTTTTGATTTTACATTAATTTAAAAATTAAATTGTTCTGTGCACGAGAGACAAAAATAAAGTTTAGTTTTTATCTTCACGGGTGGTTGACTTACAGATCATAAAGTGTTATTAAGCCAGATAAGATGGCTCCTGAAGAGCTGCCTTTGAGAATACAGCAGTTGATTGGCTGGATGAATAGTCAGTGCTCCCTCTTCACCCATAAGTCTTCTTTCCCATGCTCTCAGGGTTCCCTATACTATGGTTTGAATGTGAAATGTCCCCCATAGGCATGTGCCCTCAGTATGTGGTTCCCCAGCTAGTTCTGCTGTTTAAGACAATTTCAAAAACATTTAGGGGTTGGAGACTTGCTGTACAAAAGTGGGTAGCTGGAGGCAGACCCTGAGATGTGATGGCCCACTTTCTACTTCTAGAGTGCAGATGTGATGGGGCCGGCCACCTTATACTCCTGCTGTCTTCCCTGCCTTAGTGAACTATATCTCTTCTTAAACTATAAAACAAAATAAGCTCCTCCTCCCTTACATCACTTTTTGTCAAGTATTTGGTCACAGCAGTAAGAAAAGTAACTGATGCACCGTAGTCAAGCATAGTCCACAAATAAAGAATTCTTACATTTTAGCTTGCATTCTATTCTGGGTGGCATGAGGAACTCTCTTACTATCCCAGTATGCTCTGGATGCAAACCGTTCCTCCACTCAGCATAGCCACATGGTAGACACTACCCATTCTTTACTTACTGAGCCACCACCCCTTCCAAAATATCCACAGTATATACACTACCTATCATCTGATTCTTTAGCTACCTTAGTTATCAGATCAACTGTCACATCATCAGAGTGCTATGTTCAGTTACAGCTTGCTTACCAGTCATTCTATGTAACAATTCTCGTGTCATTTTTCACCTAATCTTGTCACCTAGACACTGTACCATCGCACATTATCTCAAGAGCAGGAGTACAATGCAATATGGTATTTTATGAGAGACTACATTCACATAAAATATTATTGTAAATATTCTATGTTATTATTAATTTCTCATTGCACCTAGTTTGTTAACTAAAATTTAATCACATGTATGGATACAAATAATAATAGCATGTATAAAGTTCAGTACTATATGTAATTTTTGGGCACGCACTGGGAGGCTTAACATATCTCCCACAGATTAGAAGAGACTGCTGTACCTCAAGTGGGGGGAGGTGGTAAGATGCATCCACATTGCTGCCTGGTGCTCAAATTTTGGTGTTAAGATAGAAGTAACGTAATCTCCCTACAGTTTAATTTCTAAAATTGACACGCTAGTAATATTTGTAGGTCTTCACTGTCAGTCTTGCTGTTCCCTCTAAGAATATCATCAGTGAGACATTATACCCTGAAGCACACACACAATAGACACATCACCAGCTCTCCTCTGCCTGCAGAATATAGGACTCTGGACTTGAACAAATTGCCCCGAGACTGGCTCAAACTAGGTGGAGCATTTCCTGATGGCTGCCTTTAGGGAAGGGGGAGAGCCATGGTGTGCACAATCTGCCATGTGTCTGCTCTTTTCCATAACATTTCGTATTGGCTATTGTGTCTGGATCTTCAGACTCTAATAGCAGCTGGTGGTTTCTGAATCTTCAGAACAATTTCCACTAGGGAATTTTCTCCTTAGAAGGGAGATCGATAAATTAGTGTCACTTCTGAGTTGCCCCAGCTCTCAGGATTCAATATGTCAAATGATTTTATGCAAAGGAAAAGCCGACCAGGCCCTGAACTGAAACATCAGCCACATTAGCAGGTGAACAGCTTAAACAAGAGTAAAGCCACCCCCTCAGCTCCCCAGAAATCAGTGCTCCTGTGCATATTGGGCTGCAGTCCCACTCAGTTCCAGAGCTGTGGCAGGATGGCTGAGAGACTGGAGGCTGAGACGCATTGCATAGCCCTCCTTGTTCTATTGGAATGAACCCTGCTTGTCTGGTCATTTCTAGTGAGCCATGTGAAGCCAAGGATAGCTAAGAGCTAGACCCAATATACAGAACTGTACGTTTACATAAAACATTACAAGACTTAGCTTTTAGACACACAAATACACACACACATATACATACATATATGGAATGTGATTACACAGTTCTTGAGTGTGAATATCATAGATGATGACCTTGAGTTGCAATGCCAAGCCCTCGTGGGATTCAGACTCGCATGATGGCTCATTCAGTGACATGCTTGCTGCTAAAATGTGAATTTAGATCCCCTGTCCAAAAATGGTGGAGAGCAACTGAGGAAGAGTCAACAATATCCTCTCGCTTCCACACACACATGCATACACATATATCTGTAAGCATATGTGCACATACTCACTGAAACACATCATACACATGGCTAGATAACAGAACTTCCCCCTGGGCTTTGATACTCACTGAATGTCCTGCTAAGAAACACATAACACTCGGGTATACTTTCATGATCTCAACCCCTTTGATGACATTGGGTGTTTTCCCAAGAAAGGAGAATTTCCAGGTTAATAAAATAAAAGTCGTAGTGTAATTTTTTTAAATATATTGACCTGAGTCAAGAAAAAATGTCTTTTACTTTTCTCGTAAGAACAGTCAAAACCCTGTCACTACAAAGTTAAGCCATAGCTGTGTGGAGGTGAGAAGATATTGGTGTTCCCTTCATGCTACATTTCTTTTGGCAAAGTCTACAGACCCTCTGTGTTTCAAAGGTACATTTCTAAGCCTGGCAGACCTTGGCTCCACAGCTGTATAACTATATTTAAGGTACAGGTTGATTCAAAAGGGCTGTCAGGGAGAAATAGCCTAATTAGTTTTTCAAATCAAGCAAGTAGCATACGTTTGTATGTCTATATGTGTACGTATGTGTGTTTACATGCATTTGCATGGATGGATGGATGTATAACTATATATGTGTATGTTTGCTTGTATGTGTATAAATGTATTTACATGCATATGTGTGTACATATATGAATGTATGTATACATGTGTATGTGTTTATATATGTATATGTGTAATGTGTGTGTTTTTTTGCATGTATATATATATGTGTGTGTATATATGTGTGTGTATATAAATGCATTATAATTGTGCCTGTGAATTAAAGAGAGTCTTGATATTTACACTCTCATCACCTGACACAAAAATTTACCCATCTGGAAGTTTCTAGCTCAGTGTTTTCTCCATTTTCATTCCTGAATGTTTTTTAGTTGCCATTCTGTGCAGAAAGGAACGTAACAACACAGAGAAGCATGTTCCGTTAGTTACACCTCTTATACACGTTGCTATCAGTGGCCTGGCTTGCTTGCCTAATCCCAAGTCGCCATAAAATAATGCCCATTTTTTACTTTTGGGAAAATTGACCAATTCTCATGAAATCTTCTGCGTTAAAAAGCTTATTGTACTCTTTGTGTGTGTGTTATGTGTTCATATTCACGCAACACATGTGTGAATATATGTACATTTTGAGTGCGGAGGCCAGAGGTTTGTGCTGGGAATCACCCTCTGTTGCTTTTCTATCTTTGTTATTGAGGCAGGTCATCTCAGTCCAACCTGAAACTTGTGATGAGGCCAGTCTTGCTAGCCAGCTTTCTCTAGGCATCTCATCCCAGCCTTTTGAGGCTGGAATCGTAGGTAGGCCTACAATCCTATGGCTTATCATGATCCAAACAAATGTGTTCTCTTGTTTATACAGCAAGTAATTTACACACTGAGCCATCTCCTCAGTCTCAAACTGTGTTTTAGATTCTACATATGGATGCATCTAGTACCAGGAGTTGTGGTGGGAGAAGGAACGCTTTCAAACAGACATTTCAAATGATATCCCCCAAATCAATTTTAGGTGTAGCAAGTGTGCTTCCATGATTATTCCAGTTTTACCTGGAATATCAGTTATCAGTATGCCTTCCCTCTTCCCAAGTGTCCTTCTCTGACTTAACAAAGTTGCAACATTCTTTTTATTATATTTTACTAGTGAAGGCTGCATTTTGCCTATTTTACTATCTGAGAACATATCCCATTCTGGTTAGTTTTTTGTCAACTTGACACAAACTAGAGACACCTGGGAAGAAAGAACTTTAACTGAGAAAATGCCTCCATCATGTTGGCCTATGGACATGTCTATAAAGCCTGTGGGGGATTGTTTCATTGCTGACTGATGTGGGAGCACCCTGCCAACTGTGGTTGGTTCTACCCCTGAACAGATAATAATGGGTTGGACAAATAAGAAAGCTGAACAAGCCTTGGAGAACAAGCCAGTAAGCAGCTTTCCTCCCTGGCTCTTGCCCTGACTTTCCTCAATGACGGCCTATAATCAGAACATGTAGACTGTTACAAGGAAAGGGGGGCACTTTGTTTGTCCCACCTGCCTGCCCAGCTTACACATGAAATAACCACACAGAAACTGTATTCATTAAAGCACTGCTTGGCCCATTAGCTCTAGTGTCTTATTAGCTAATTCTTACATGTTAATTTAACCCATTTCTATTGATCTGTATATCACCACATGGCTGTGGCTTACTGGCAAGATTCTAACCAGCGTCCGTCTCAGGCAGGAGATCCATGGCATCTCTCACTCTGCTCTTTTTCCTCCCAGAATTTAGTTCTCTCTTCTCTACCTACCTAAGTTCTGCCCTATCAGGCCAAAGCAGTTTCTTTATTCATTAATCAATGAAAGCAACACACAAACAGAAGGATCTCCTACACCAGTAGACCAAATAAACCCTTTACTTCCCAAGTTTGTTTGGGTCATGGTATTTCAGAGCAATGGAGAACAAGCTGGAACATCATCTCTACACAATGCCTTCCCCTCAGACTTTTTCTCTTGCCTGTAAACAGTTCTGTGGCCTTTGACTCTTTCTCATGTACATCCTTCCCTTTCCACAAGATGCACCCAATCCCAAACTTCTTACTGACCTTCTCTCCCTTTTTTTTTTTTTTTGCAACTTCATTTTCCCCATCCTGGGTTCAAGAGTTCCTACAAAGGTCATTGGAAACCATTGATCACAGCTGAAGACAGCAATGGAGTAAATTCAGTCATAAAAGCCCATTTCAGCTGGCAAGCACTCTTTCACCTAGCAAATCCAGTTTGCCTGGGAGATGCTAAAAGAAAAAATTTACAAGACCCCAGTAATGAAGCAGAGCACCCCAAAATACTGACTCACAGATCCCTGCCTGGGGTTGAATGGAGAGACTGGTTCTCTGTCATAACAGGTCGTATTAAATTTTCAGGAGAGCAAGTGATGTTGAGTTAATAGGACTGCAGTGCCAGGAGAGGGCAATTATCTGTGCTGGAGTCTGACCAGGTTAATGGGGTTAACACCACAACTCTTGAGGAGAGCATGGAGGACTCTCTAGTGCCCACCAAAGGTCCTGCAGTCTGTTTTTATGTCTCAGTCAGAAGGTAGCTCCATCACAAACACAGCACAAGAGGCATTATGGAACAGATTAACTAGTAGAGCGGAGAAATGGCTGCATCGCTACCCTTGAGATAAACATCCCCCAGTAAATGTCACTTAAAATGGACAACCTTCTACTAAAAGACCTAGATTAAAATGTCTCCCCCTAACCACCAGTACAAGAGGATGACAAAACTCTACACAGAGTCTCTCTTCCCAGTACCCAAGGGGAGAGAAAAATCACACCTTCAGCTACAAGCCTGTCTGTCCTGTTGTTTGAATGTGAAATGTCCCCATAGGCTCCTGTGTTCGAACCCTTGATCCCTGGCTGGTAGCATTATTTGGAAAGGTTGTTGAACCTTTAAGAGGTCCATTTGCAAGAGGAAGTGGATCACTGGGAGCAGCCTTGAGGCTTTAGAGCCCAGCGATACTTCCTGTCTGCTCTTGGCTTTCTGACTGCAGAGGCAATACAGTCAGATGCTTTCTGTTCCTGCCCTCATTCCTTCCTTGCCATGATAGACTGTATCCTCTCAAACTGTGAGTTAAAATAAACCATTAAATTGCTTCTTGTCATATATTTCATCCTAGCAACAGAAAGGAGAAATAATACAAAACCAAGGCCCTGGCTTAGGCGGCCTCCTTCATTTGACTTACCTGCTTCCAAATGGAAGCTTGCTTCTCTTCTGTATGTGCTCAGTCACTTCCTTCCCATGTCTACACCCAGCGAGGCTTCTCTGCCCAACCCATTTCACCATATTCCCTGAATTTTCTTCATCTTCTTGGCCCCAGTGTGTGCGTGACTATTTTGGTGAAAGCCTACACTGAAGAGCCAGGCATGGTGATCCATATTTATAATTGTAGTACCTGGGAACCTGAAGCATGATACCTGCAAGTTTGAAACCACCCTGGATTACAGAGTGAAATTGAGGGCCAGATAGTGAGTTCAGAACAAAGCCCCAGTAAGGAAGGGGCACCATGGTGAGAGAAGCTCCTAAGATTGGGTTTATTCTTCCGAATGAAGAGAGCTGAGGGTGACCCTTCCAGCCTGTTGCGTCTGGCTCCTCATGCACTTCTCATCAGGGAAGGGAAGAGTGGCTCATTTCATTAGCAACCTCAGGAAATGTTGTGGATTTCTCTTTTTGTACACTGTGAAGATGTGTCTTTGCCAAAGCACCTTCTAATTGATTTAATAAAGAGCTGAGTGGCCAATAGTTAGGCAGGAGCAGGCTAGGCAGGACTTCCAGGCAGAGGGAAAAGGAGAGGAGATGAATCTAGGCCCAGGAGAGAGGCCGGAGGACACTGAGAGGAAACAGGAGGTGCAAGATGGAAGGGGGTAAAAAGCAACAAGGCAAAACATAGATTAATATAAATGGGTTAAATTAAGTTGTAAGAGCTAGTGGGACAAGCCTAAGCTATCGGCTGAGCTTTCATAATTAATAAATCTCCATGTTGTTTTTTTGTGAGCTGGCAGCCCAAAGAAAACTCCATCTACAAGAAAATAGGCTCTGGTAATGCACATGCACCTCCGGATCTATCTTCTTCTCTCTCAAGTTGGGTTATGTATGATATGAGATTATAAGATAGTTCACTCCCTATCTCAGAGATGCCAGTCATGATGCCTCATTCCACTCTATGTGTGTGCGTATACATGCATGTGTTTGCATGCACACATGTTTGTGGAATCTAGAGGTCAACCTCAAGTTTCTTCCTCATTTGCTGTCTGCCTTAATTTTTCAGACAGGGTCTTTTTACTAAGCCTAGAGCCCTCTGACTGTGCTAGGCTGCCTGGTTCATAGGCTACAGGAATCCTTCCTCCGCCTCCTTCCCTGTGGTGGGTTCCAGTCATGTGCCACCATAGCTAGCTTTTCTCAGTGGCATCTGGAGATGGAACTCGAGTATTCTCATGCCTGCCTGGTAAGCTCATTACTTCTTACTACCAGTGTGAGAGAGCTCACTTTTTTAGATTGGAACCTCATTCTCTAGTTGAAGATTTCTTGGTAAGAAAGTTGGTATTGGAGTCACCTGTCAGCCTTTCACTTTTCTTTTCCAGGTCCCTGAGAACTAAGATGTGGAGGAAGAATGTTAAGGTTGTTTATCCAGCCAGTAATAGATGCATACAGGATGCCCAATTAAGGCTTCGGAGCTTTGTAGAGTAGGAAAATGTGAAAGGAACTTGAATGTGAAGAACCATAGCTACTTAGCACACTGTCAACAATCATGAACTAGTGATGTGGGAGTCCCCTCTGTGTGCTGTGATTACCATTAATGAATAAAGAAACTGCTTTGAACCTATAGCAGGGTAAAACATAGGTAGGCAGGGAAAGCTAGGCTGAATGCTGGGAGAAAGAAGGGTGGAGTCAGAGAGAAGCCCTGGAGCCATTGGAGACAGACGTGCTGAAAATTTACTGGTAGGCCATGACCTCGTTGTGATGCACAAATTATTGAAATGGGTTAAAGTAAGATGTAAGAGTTAGCCAAAAAGAAGTTAGAGCTAATGGGCCAAACAGTGTTGTAATTAATGTAGTTTCTGTGTGATTATTTTAGTTCAGGGCGGCCGGGACAAACAAGTGGCCTCCTCCAACAAACTAGGTCCTAGATACCTGCTATAATGTGTACTGGTGTGTTCTGTATTCTGACTGCCTTTTCTCCACTCCTGACTCTGGCAGATTAACAGTGCATATTCGGACTAGTATTTAGACCTCTCTGACTATATTTTCTAATTTGTGTAATGGGGTTGATAATCGAGCTCTCTCATGGGATTGCTCTAAAGATGAAACGAGATAATTCATGCAATAAAGTCACACAGTACTTGACACACAGTAAAAATAGTTTGGAAGTTTGGCTATTTGCCTACCATGTGTTTTCCTGGGATGACTAGCAGTGAGTCTCTATAGCAACAGAGAACTAAGAGACTCAGAATGTTAATTAAGACCCTGCTTGCACTAATTTGGGCCAAGGACTCTGATGCTGAGTTAGTGCTCATCTGAGAAAGGAGGCTCAGTTTGAATTCCCCCAGCAGCTTTGAGTAGCTTTCTGACATTTTACAGTAGGCCTGAGAACCAATATCTTTAAGATAAAATCAATACTGAAAATGTATTTGAAATGATGAAATAGTAGCCTTAATCATAGAATGATAATTCACTTTGCTGTATCATATGTTTACTGTATATTTCTCTATGACTGTGGGCAGGAGTTTCTAGCTGTAGAATTCAACAGGCATCTCTTAGAAGTGGACACCAGCATGGACAGATAGATATAGATAGATAGATAGATAGATAGATAGATAGATAGATAGATAGATAGATAGATAGATAGGTAGGTAGGTAGGTAGGTAGGTAGGTAGGTAGATAGATAGATAGATAGATAGATAGATAGATAGATAGATAGATAGATAGATAAGTAGATCCATTGATAGGCATAGGTATATAGCTATAAATATATCCCTTTTACTGGTTTAATCCCATGAATTTTTTAGTCTCTCCTCAAATATCATATTTTTTAAAAGACCTTGTCTCTCCTCCTAGCTGATCCTTCCTAACATTAACAATATTGCTCTAGGCAAAGTTTCTTTCATGAGTATCAATGACAGTGAAGACATATGCAATGTGTTTCTATGTCAAAACAAAACAAAACAACAAGTAAATTTCCAGGTCAACTTTTACCTGAATCTTAAATCTGCGCAAATCACAAGGTCACATAAGTATCTTGTATAAAGCACAATCGACTCTGGCCTTCTCTGTTGATATTAGAACTCTGTGAGAACCTAGTGGGGAACTCATTTGGAAATAAAGAACTTTCATCCCACCTACTGTGCTGGTAGTTCTGGGAGTCTGATTGGGTCACTGAGAACGTCTTTGGCACACCTCTTTCTGTGTCTCCAACTTTACAGCAAGTCTACCCACTACAGAGTCTTCTAGAGCAAGAGATGGGCTTCCATGGCATATATGGAATTGAAGGGACTACAGAACAGTATACGGAGACAAAAGGGGCCTGTTACATGGCAGCATGCTAGAATACTCTCCTACTTCTTTACTGTATCTTAATTCTACTTACCCTTCAAAATATGACCAAGAGCACCCTCTCTTATGGAGTACCCTCTGTGAATCATAACCATAAGATTATTTATGCAGCGTCAGCCATACAGTAAATTAGTTTGATTGATTACTGTTTGACAACAAGGCATTACATTAGTTGCAGTGTGATTCTCAAGAGATTTTTGGCACCTACCTCACAGTTCCTTGCTAGCATTATCACTCAGAAGTCTATGTTTGCACAGAAGACAAGAAAATACTATACGAATGTGCAAAGATGCTCATTTCTAACCTGAAAACATGTCCTCCTGTTGCCTGTTTAGCTTTACTTTTGTTGCCAAGTGCAACAAAAAGCCCCAACAAGAAAGTCACTCATACAACTGTTGCCACCTATAGGAGACAAATTTAATACAGTAATTTTATTTTAATTCTGGTGAAATACAACACATGTGAAGGAATGGGATGTTTTATGGAACTAACAAAATTCTTGTTGAACCCTGATCTGTGTTGGGCTCATCATTATTGTTCTCTGTAATTCTTATTTTTATTTATATCATATTATTTGTGTGTGTGTATCTATATGTACACACAAACACAGTTTCCAGGGAGGCCAGGAGAGGATGTCAGATCCCCAGGAGCTGGAGTTCTAGGCTGTCATCAGCCACCTGGCATGGGTGCTGGGAACTGAACTCTGGTCCTCTGCAAGAGCAGTATTTGCTCTTAATCATTAAACCCTTTCTCCAGTCCTATAATTCTTATTGTAGGCTTTGTTCTTACAGACACAACTGGCCGATACTTGTTAAGTGCTGTTTATAAGGTGAAGGTTAAGAGCCTGGGCTCTGCAGGCACATTGCCATACTCCCATAGCACAACAGCAGGACCTTAAATGAGTTCCTAAACTTCCTCAAGCCTGGTGGCTGTAAGTAGAGATACTAATGGTGGCCTCCACATATTCTCCGCAATTGGAGAACCAGGCCCATTGCTGTAATCTTACCACTCTAGAAGCTGAGTGAGTTGAATTACGGCAAGTTTGCGGTCAGCTTGGGCTACATAGTGAGTTCCAGGCCCGACTAGGTTACACTTTGAGACCTCACCTCAAATAAATAACAAATAGAGCTATAGAAATAATGCCATGGGTAAAGTGTTTGCTATGCCAGCTTGAGGATGTGTGTTCAAATCCCCAAAGCCTGTTGGAAGCCAGACAAGGTAAAGCATGTCTGTAATGCCAGCTGAGGTAGGGCAGTCCTCAGAAGCTTGTGAGCCAGCAACCCTGGTGTATGCAGCAGTGAGCAACAAAGAGATCTTGTCTCCAGAAAGGTAGGAAGCAAGGCCTGGTAGGCCTCTGACTTTATATGCCTGAACTCACACACACAATCATACATACATATATACACATGCATCATATATACAAAAGATTATAAAATGAATAAATAATAAACAAGGAAAGGCAAAAAGCAATACTTGGAAAGCAAACCAGATAATCCCTCAGTGAGTTAATTCTACTTACCCTTCAAAATATGGTTATGATTCACAGAGGGTACTCCATCTGGAACAGGATGCCAAAGATTGCTCTGGGAAAGCAGTGAGTTTATTGGACTTCGTCACAGGGCATAGGGAGGGTTTACTGACAGGAGTGTGGGCACTCCTCCAAGACCCAGCCACATCTGGGAAGCCTTACAAAGCAGGGATTAGGGCTTTGCTATAGCCACCTCATTCTAGCGTCTACCTTAGCGTCTACCCCAGTCAACATGAGCTGTCATCACTGTGGTTAGTGTGTGACAGTCACACTGTTTTGTTCCCATCTGCCAAGTAGATCATTAACACATTACCATTTGACCTCGATCCCTCCCTCTATTTAAATTTAAAGTCAGCGTGGCTTCAGACAGTTAGAAATAAATGACATCTGACAAGATAGTAACCAGCCTACTTCCACGTGTTCCTGAGCAGAGGCAAGAAAACATCACAATCTCAAAAGCAACTGGAGAGTCTGGAAGGAAGCTGAGAAAACAAGGACAAGCTAGTATCTGGCTAAGCCTTATAGATGAAGTGGGTAGCAAGGGGAGGAACAGCTAGATGCTAGGTGGGAGACTTTCCTAGGGAGACAGACCACATATATGTCTACTCATTCTAGGTAGGGACAGACCGAAGTGATGATTACACTGAAGTCTAACTTGGTGAACTTGAGTTTTCCTTGGGATTACTAACAGGAGTGTGGGTGAGGGGTTGCTTATAGGATCAGGGGTGATCAAGGCAGCTATATCACCCCAAAGTCCATCCCAATACTAGTGACTGCTTGCTAAAACTGCAGTCCTGGGACTCTGCACATTTTACAGGTCTTGCAGGTCTCGGGGAGCTCCTCTCAGCAGTCTGGCTGGTCATGTTTCTCCATGCAGTAGCCATTTACTGCTTCTGTAAATCTGAGGAGGGCCCTAGTGAATTTTTCAGTTGTTACTAATATTCCTTCTCATGGGGAGACATAAAGCAGTATCTGTCTCTCCTCTTAAGATCCCAAGGACAAGCAGGCGAACAGACAAACTGGAACAGGATGCCAAAGATTGCTCTGGGAAAGCAGTGAGTTTATTGGACTTCGTCACAGGGCATAGGGAGGGTTTACTGACAGGAGTGTGGGCACTCCTCCAAGACCCAGCCACATCTGGGAAGCCTTACAAAGCAGGGATTAGGGCTTTGCTATAGCCACCTCATTCTAGTGTCCCCCTGCCTCGGTAGACTCTAGCTCTTCCCCCAACTTACGTGCAGAGTTGTCAGGTGGTAGGAAACAGCTGGGTACTTAGACAAGTGTGCCCAGACCCTACTTCTGCTTATAGCAACAAGGAACCCCTGAAAACCATCAGCACACCCAGCCAGGATGGTCTTTATCAAGGGGGCACAGTTGAAGACTCCAAGATGGTGGTTGGTTGGCTCGGCTGATGGTTTTTAGCTTTCCTGGGCAGGTTTCATTTGTTTGCCTCTTGAGTTTCCTGAAGCTCCCCATCCCTCCTGGATGGACTGTTTTAATCTGGAGGAAACATCTATATAACAGTAGGAATGTAGTGATATTTCATTTGTATTTTACTAAAGCTTGCGTGAAGATAAGAGAGTAAAGCAGCCCCACCTGTCAGCCTTACAGACCAGGCAGTGGCGATACACACATTTAATCCCAGTAGCCACACTAGTTTGCCATAGAAACTGGGCATAGTGGTGCATGCCTTTAATCCCAGCCCTAGAGAGGAATATAAGATGGGAGGAGACAGCTCTCAGATCAATCTCATTCTGAGATTCCTGGAGGCAGGTTCGCCATTTCAGACTGAAGTAGAGGTAAGAGCCAGTAGCTGGCTGTTTTGATTTTCTGACCTTCAGGTTGAACCCCAATTCCTGTCTCTGGGTTTTTATTATTCATGCTACACAGTAGGGCGTTTGTAAAAGTGTGTAACACGAGGAAAATCATGGATTCCAATGACAGCAAATTAGATGAAGCCTAAGAAGTCAAAGGGATGATTATAAGAGCATTGAATGATTTCAAGGAGAATATGAACTAAACTGAATAAAGTCAAAGAGAATAAACCATCACAGTGAAATGAGGATGTGAACAGGGGGCATGAAAAGAAGATCCAGTAAAGTAAAATGCTGAAAACTTCAAATTAAAATTCTGGAAGTGAGAAGCTCAATTAAACTAAAAACTCAGTGGCAAGCTTTACAAATAGAAATGATCAGATAGAAGATGGGGCCTGGGTACAAGGTAGGTGAATAGAAAATTCAGTCAATAATAAATATTAAATAATAATGTTAATAACCTCAAATTTCCAGTCAAAAGATAAGGAGTAGTAGTTAGGACTAAAACAGAATCCATGTGTTTGTTACCTTCAATAAACACACCTCACTGGCAAAAATCAATACAGACTTAGAATCAAAGGATAGAAAAAGGCATCCTAAGCAATGAAACTAGAAAAAGGCAGGTGTAACTACATTACTATCTGACTAATTATTTAATTAGCAGGGATTAAGAATATCACTTCATATTGGTTAAAATATGATTAATCAAAAGAATAGAATAACCCTAATCATGTACAGACCAAACATTGACATGCCCAATTCATAAAACAAACAGTAGAAAAGATAGATCGAGGGGCTAGAGGATTCTTGCTGCTGAGTTCAATTCCTGGCACCCATATTTAGTGTCTCAACAACTGTCTGTAACTTCAGCTCCAGAGGATCAGACACCTTTTTCTGGACTCCGTGGGTACCTGCACCCAAGCACATGCATGCATACACACACACACAACATAATTAAATATATCTTAAATAATAAGTAAATGCTACTGACCTCAACATGTAGTTGTAAATAAGGAAAAAACTAAACTTTCCTATAAAATCTGGACTAAGACAAAGGCACCCGCTCTGTCTACGCTTATTCAATACAATGCTTGAAGCCTTAATCTATAATAGTAAGACAAGAAAAGGAAATAAAAGGACATGAATGAAAAAAGAAGATATATATTATTCTACTTGTAAATGATTTGATCCTCCTATACAAGAGATGCTACAGATTTCAGCAGAAATAAGACTGGAGGACAGAATGGAAATAGTCGGAGAAGGGAGAAAAAGGAGGGCAGGGATGGCTATGGTCAAAGGAAGAGGTACACCTCTTCATGTAAACCCATCACTGTGTGCCTTGAATATGCACCAATAAAACATAGAATAGAAAAAGAGATAAATAGGAAAGTACACAGCACGATGCCTGATCCATAAGCTCAGCTAAAGCAGATACTACACGCTGATATGCAAGTGGAGTTCTTGTTTGTTTTTGTCACTGTTCTTTTTAATTATTTTCTTATGAGCAAGTGATTAAAAAAGTCATGGTACTTTTAATTATTGCAAGCAGTACCTAGATTTTTGACCTTCTAAATAAAAAATCCTGGACCCGTGTTTCTGATGTTAGACACAGCCCATGCTCCTAAACCATTGTTTTCACTCTATCCTGGAGCTCCCGGTGTGAGGCCAGGAGAAGAGTGGCCCTTCTTGTCACCTGCACCAATGGTGTGGAGCTAAGAAACAATATGAACTCACATCTCTTCTACTCCACAATGAGAAGGCATGGTTTCCTTATAACTGACTTTCTCTTCATTACCAGTATGACCAGAGTCAGACAGTTGATAGATACACAATTTAGGCAGATTCTAGAGATAGATGATAGGTAGATGCATGCATGCAGACATACATACATACATACATACATACATACATACATACATACATACATAGCTTGTTTCTTCTTTCCACTCTGTTATTTTTGCCTCTGAGTCTAGCCTTTAATGACTGAGCCGTCTCTCCAGCTCTCACTTTTTTTATTGTAAAGTTTTTATATTTGTATTGTCTCAGTCAGAGTTACTATTGCTGTGATAAAATGCCAGGATCAAATCAAGTTGGTGAGGAAAGGGTTTACAGCTTACACTTCCATATCGCCGGTCTTCATTGAAGGAAGCCATGAACTCACACAGGGCTGGAAGCTGGAGGCAGGAGTTGATGCAGAGGCCGTGAAGGACTGCTGCTTACTGGCTTGCTCCTCATTACTTGCTAAGCCTGCTTTCTTACAGATCTCAAGACCACCAACCCAGGGATGGCACCACCCACAATGGACTGGGACCTCCAGCATCAATTACTAATTAAGAAAATGTCTTCAGGCTTGCCTACAGCTTGATCTTATGGAAGCATTTTCTTGATTGAGTCTCCCTCCTCTTTGGTGGCTTTAGCTTGTGTCAAATTGACATAAAACTAGCCAGTACGTGTATATATTGCATATTGAGCATGTGTCAAAACCACACTGCGAGCTTGCTTAGAACAGGTGGCACGGCCCCAGATTTCCAATCTAGTGGGTCTCGGTGAACACCATGAAATTGCATTTCCAACAGGCTCCTTGGTATTCTAGTGGTTGTCACTAGTCTGGAGCATGAACTCTGAGAACCACTGTCGTCATGGACTGATAGTGTGTGTGTGTGTGTGTGTGGTGTAGTGGTGTGTCTGTGTGGTATGTCTGTATGTGGTGTGTGGTATGTGCATGCTATGTATGTGTGATATGTCTGTATGTGGTATGTGTTGTGTGTGTGTGTGCCATGTGTTTGTATGTAGTGTATGTGTCATGTATGTGGGGTGTGTGATGTATATGTGGTGTGGTGTGTGTGTGGTATGTGTATGTGGTGTGTGTGGTGTGGTGTGTATATGGTGTGGTGTATTTATGTGTATGGTGTGTGTGTGTGTTGTCCTAATGAGTTTCCTTAGGGTTATTCACAGACGGGTGATCACGTGTTCACAGCAGCACTTACCAACGACTGTGCCACTGCAGAGGATGCACATGAAGCAGGGCCATATGGCTAGAGCTGTAAGGTGCTGTGTTTCTAGATTTTCCTCAGTGCATGTATAATGTCTGCCTGCCCCCACTCACACCTGAAGAGGGATGGGCCGTCATGGCACTCACAGTCAGAGAGGTGGTCTAGCTGACACAGACACCCAGATTGTCTCCCTCTAGGGCCTCTAATTAACCCACTTCACCATGTAGCCTTAGCATCCAAACCTTCCATCTGCCTGGCACTAGCTTTTCTGGTAAAGAGCCACATAGACCAGGTAGATAGAGGCGAGGAACATGCTTGTGGATCTCGAGAAAGAGTAACAAACACATCTGGGTGACGAGGAACTGTGCTGCAGGCTCCTTATCCACCTAAACGGAAATGTATACTCACATTTGGTGATGGAGGCAAACATCCACTCTCCAAGCCATTTCCTACTCACCGCCCATTGTTAATATCGTGCCGTGTAATTTAGGGGGCAGGGATCAAAGGCTTAAAACTTGGCAGAACATGAAAAAGCACTTGCTTGAGTTCTTCCTGAATATGGAATCGTTGTCTGTGGATCAGCCCCTCTCTGTGGTTTCCAGGCAACCATTTAGGATTGAAAACCTCTTCTACAAATAATACTTCAGCACACTGAGTAATGAAATAAGCACTGAGTCAAGGCAGATGCCCAGATCTTCCCATGAAATGACCCCACTCTCCATTACAGAGAAACCCCAAGCACTGGCCCTTGGAACGCTAAAGGCATCCACTTACATCTCTTTTCTTTTTCTGTTGGGTACTTAGAATTTAAGAGTCTACAGTCTTGACTGAATTTGTCTGCCTCCATCAGTTTCCTCATGGCATTTGTAAGTCTAGTATAATTGTATGGGGCATATGCTGGACGGTAGAAGGAACTGCATATTTTCAAAATAGTTTGGCAAATCATTGAAATAGAAAATTAGGTTAACAAAATTAAGAAACAATCATGGTATTTGTGTCCTTTTCTTTAATGTAAGGGGATAGGTCCAACCAACAGAAAGAATAAAAGCCCCACACTCAGCCAACCTGACATCAGAATCCTCTCTCTGCCATACAGGGAAGCCACATCCAAGTGACCATCAGGCTAAGCCTTGTTTTTGATCTTGTGTTCCTAGAAAAGTGAGTTTTGTTAGCAGTATTGTGTGTTTCCAAATAGCTATAGAAAAGGGTTTTGACTTCTTGCTACAGTGACTAAAGTTTGAGTTGATGGGCATACTAAGTATCGTGTGTGTGTGTGTGTGTGTGTGTGTGTGTGCGCGCGCGCGCATGTGTTCCTGTGTGTACAGGTACACCTTTCTTTGTGCATGTAAAGGCCAGGAGACAATCTAGAGAGTCGTTCCTCTGGCACTGTCCTTGTTTGTGTTGGTTTTGATTTGGGGTATGTTTTTCTCTAAATACAGGCTCTCACTGGCCTGGGACTCACCAAGTAGGCTGGGCTGGCTGACTATGAAGCTCAGAGAGTGTCCTTTCTCTGCTTCCACTTAGATTACTAGTTCATGCTCCCACATCCATTTCTTTTAGGTTGGTTCTGAGGATCAAACACAGGTCCTTATGCTTGCAAAGAAGTAATACACTGAGTTGGCCATCTCCCCAGCCCAAGACACCATGATTGGACTATTTATCACACATCCTATACAAGTGTGAAAAATACACTGTGTGCTGTATATGAGTAAGATTATTATATATCAGCTAAAATGAAGTAAAACTTGTAAAGTAATATATGGGCCAAAAAGCTAAAGCAAAATGAAATGTTTACCTTGTAGCCTTGTAAAGGCTAATAGAATCTGTTAAGTGTCTCTGTCCGAGTGGAGGATTAACAGGCGGTAGGTAGTTTTTGCTAGCATATATTAAATTCCCCATTGCAGCTTTCCCTTGTGGTTGGTGGGATTCTTGCCTCAAAGTAGAAAAGTTGATGGGAAGGTTCTTTAGAGACTTAACCACTTTCACTCTTCTGGTTTCCCTGCCTCCCTTTGTCCTCACCCTGCCCTGAACACACTTATGCTTGCAGGGAACCTACAGAGATGCCTAGTATAACTGCAGTATTTTATGAAGTCCTTGGGGGCATTAGGAACATCTCATAAATACCTGGGAATAGGTATGGCTAGAATCTTCTGGAAGGGGAGGGTCACTAAACTGTAGACCTGTTTCTTGGTTTCTATGCCTCTAGCCATTCTGGAATCTTCAGTCAATGACTCAGTGCACTCCTTCAAATATCTTAGGTGCCTACAAGGGACAAAATTCACACATGACAATATTCTTAACAAGCTTAATATGTTCTTAAATTTTATGGCAATTTAAGGGATTTTGTGCCTTTTTTCCCCCGAATGACTGTAACTTCTGGCTGAAACTCAATCTGTATCCCTTTTAGAAGAAGTGCAAGGAATATTTATTAAGAAAACAGAGGGCTTTGAACCTTTGATAAAGAAAAATATGACACTTTACCTGAGCAAATTTCAAATGGATCCATTTAAAATGAATTAAGTGGCACTTAACTGGTTTGCAAATTGAGATCTATTTATCTCAGTAAAATGATTAAAGTCTTGATTTATCCCTAAAATTAGCTTTATTATTGCATTTAATTACACTGAAAGATTGTTAAGGACTTGTAGGTTCCCTCTATCCCTTTAAACTGTACTTTATTCAGACAATAATTGAATATCAGATAGGATAAATTGATTTTTTCCAAAGAATTATGTTTCTAATATTTTCCTCCTTTTTATTGCAGGAGCTGAAACAAGTCGAAGAAACAAAAGAAGATCCTGAGAATAGATTATCTGAAATTTCCCTGGAGTCGTTCAATAAATTTAACAGCAATACTGTGATTTTATTAGAACCAGAGAAGTCTCCAAGCAAGGTTAAAGGACAAAAGGAAGAGAAAGGCAAAAAGATAGATGCGTCATCGAGTAACTCGGCGAGGCCTGGCATGGACAATGTGGAGTCTCTGAGTGATTCTCTGTATGACAGCTTCTCTTCTTGCGCAAGTCAGGTTTCCCATGATGCCTAGGGGAGCCTAGGGTCAGTGAGCCCTGGGCTTGGTGCACTAGGAAAACAGCCAAGGAGCAGGATGTGAGGAGCACTAACTCCAGAGGAGATGACAGCAGCCAACACACCAGAGTTTACTGAGAGTGGACTGATACTGTGTTTCCTGAGGATTAAAAGCAAAATATGATAGAAAATTCTCAACGTTTGCACTTTTTTTGAGTATTTGTATAAAAGCTGTAAATTTGGGGGAAAGAGAAATTATATTTGTAGGTGGAGAAAGATAGCAATAAAAAGGTGTTGGTGCCATGCTCTTGAAATGATGTATTAAATTTTAGAAGTTGATAATATATTTTTAAAAAAAAACTCCAACTAAGGATTTTGTGAAGTTAATCACCCCGGTCTTCAAATTATTTGCGTGTACACTGTGTAGATCTAAACGTGGGGCCTGCAGGAAAGCCAGAGGATTGAGGTCATCACTGTCCCTGAAAGTTTCATTTTGATTGAAAATCTGAATGGTGGTCCAATTTCCAAATCGTCACTGGAAAGACTTAAGTAGCGATGACATGGGTGGCATCTGCAGTGCTTCTGCTGAATGCAGAACGGAGCGAATCTCAGCAGGCTTCACCCCAGCTTCTCCATCCTTTCCACTGTACTTCTCTACAACTCTGAGTGTTTGTTGATTTTTTTATCTCCCTGCTTCTTTTTTTATTAAAATCTGGGTACTCTATTTGTCATATTCACTTTATAAAAAAAAGAATGGCTGGTGCTATGAACATTTCTTACTTTTTAATATCCTTTTCTATTAAAGACTGTTCATATGTGAGGATAAATTCTATTTTAAAGGTTATGTGTATTTTTTCTAGACGTGAACTATTTATAATTCCTTCTGTACAGAAGCCTGCAGCCCAGGCAGAGTAGAGCTATGTTTAGGATTTGTGCGGTTGCCTTAGCACACTTGTATCTTTATAGAGTATTGTATGACCAGTGTTATTTTATGTGTGCAATTTGTTGTATTTGAATTTCGTTATCTTAAATTCAAGTTGTGTAAAGCATCTTTGTCTTTCAGACCTTAAAAATCCTTTTGTTTCATTTTATTTCTGAATAAAAGTCCCATCCCACCCTCTAAGAGCAGAAAAGAACTTTATTCAAGGAGCGATTGGTTCAATGATTATCTTAATCGCGTCCCGAGCTTGCTCTGTGGATAGGTTCCCTAAAGGAATAAATAAACCGGCCCTTTTGCTCCTGTAATAGTAATTCGAACAATTGTTAAGATCCACACTGCAGACAAGCAAGTAATGGTCACAGCATCTCTGTCTCTCCAAGGAGTTAACCAGCTAGAAATGCAAGGAAGGGGTGGGGGTGGGGGGGAATGAGCCCGAGGCAGCTATGGATCTGATCTCTGCAGAGAAATTACAAGAAAGTCATTTATGCCCCTTCCAGACCTGCTCTGCTAGCAGAGTAGGGAAATAAATGACCAGAGCCCAGCCTGAGAGCACTTCCCCTTGGGAGGCACCACAGAAGAGAGGTGACGCTTAGCCACGGGTTTCCACTGTGGCTCCCAAATCGGGGGTGGGGGGTGGAAACGCGCGGGGTTGGGGGCGGGGGCACCAAGAGCTTCTGTCGCCAGCTCTTTGCAGAGCACAGCCTTCTGCAAAGCTCCGCCAGGAAGGAAAAATAACACCGTGGTGTCCCGGGAATATGCAAGGTGGGTCGCTTGGAATTGTCAGAAAGGGTGGCGTAGGAGGGAGGCAGCAGATGACCACGTCCTAGGCATGTATAATCATAGCTGGTGGCTTCGGTGAGTAAAAGAACAACGCACAGATCCCGGTGTCCACTCCCCAGGATAGCTTTTTTTTTTTTCCTGGGATAGGCGACCAGGGCTGTATCAATTCATCCTCCAGCGGTGAGAGGAAAGTCTGGCCAAGTGAGCCACCTGCGGTAGGGTCACCATTGTAACTACCAGGCATTCTGCCAGAAGACCGGGGTGACCTGCGATGTGGGTTTTTCCCAGGAAGAGGCTCAGCTGCACCGGACACCCCAGGGAACTAGCGACCGTGCAACTTTTCCAGGTGCACGGAAATGCCCCTTCATCCTATACCAGTCATCCAGTGTGTGTGTGTGAGTGTGTGTGTGTGTGTGTGTGTGTGTGTTGGGGGGGAGGTGATAGAAGACCCCGGGCTGGATGGGTGAGACCCAATTGCAGGGGTACTACTTAGCTCTGCAAAGGAACAGAGCACCTGGAAGGGAAGGGTATCCCAGTATGCGGAGACCCCAGCTTAGCACTTCGTTCTCTGAGTTCTCACAGGACAGGTCCTGGCCTGGCAGCACCTTCTGCGCCCTCCTCACCCCTGTTTTCCTAACCCCTGAAAAGGACTGCTACCGAGCCCTGCAGGCTCTCTTTTCCAAGGAACTGGAGGAGGTAGGCTAAAAGGGTGGTAGAAGGGGGTGGGGACAGCGGAAAGACAGTCCCAGCCTTCCCCGCCCTCCACCCCCACCACAACTCAGCAGCCGTCACGTGGTACCCAGAGTGGGAGGGGTGGGGGTAGAAGAGGAGAGACTTTTTTGGGTGCTCCGGAACGCCAGTAGTTCTTCAAGCCTCAGCAGCCAACTCCTCCAGAGGCGCTGCACTCCGCCCCAGGGAGCGGGAACCCGAGGAGCCTGGGACCAGTCTCTGGGAGCCCGGGGCGCGGGCGATGCGGGCGCCGCGGGCGACACCTGCGGCTCCTCTCGGTGGCAGCCGTCGCCTGGGCAGCAGCAGCAGCGCAAACCTCGGCAGCTACAGTCGCTGCGGCCCGGACAGCCTCCGCTGCTGTCGCCTCCGCTTCGGTCGCGGTCTCTGATGCTCCTGCCCGCTCCCGGCCCTGCCGATCCGGGAGGATGTGGGTTCTCGGCATCGCAGCAACTTTTTGCGGATTGTTCTGGCTTCCAGGTAAGAAGATGGAGAGGCCAGCAGCCTGGCCAGACACGCGCTCATGCCTTCTCGCCGCCTGTCCCTGCTCTAACCCCCAGTGCGTCCAGCTGGGGTCCACGCTGCTGCGCTGGGGCTACCCAGCGGGAGTTTGGTGCTGGAAACTGAGACCCAGAGGCGCCAGACTGGGACTCTCTCCAAGTCCCGCGCTGCAGGAGAGCGGCAGATTGGCGCGACTCTCAGCTGCAGCTGCTTGGGGTGCACAGTCGGGGATGCAGAGCTGGGAGTGGGGAGGGTCTTTGAGCCCGGCGAGAGGGGAAAAGGGGAGACAAACCTCCAACCATCTCAAGTTACCAAGTGTTTGTGACCACCCAAGGGAGCGGCAACGCGTACAGGTGAGCGACACACCGGACAACCCGAGGCTGGAGGCGGGGGACGGCTATCCCAGTTTGAGTTATCTGTGCTTGGCTTACGATCTGTGGGGTGCTAGGAAGGGAGCACATTGTGAGCGCTGGGCATGGAGTCCAAAGAGAAGCTCCCAGATCTTAGGAGAGCAATCGGGAAGATATGGTAAGGCTAGACCCAGTCCCTGATGGACTCTAAGCTATCAGAGTTTGTTTTTTGTTTTTTTGTTTTTTTCCAACAGACATGTTTTTTTTAGGGGGCGAGGGTGGAGAGGTCAAGTCTAAAGCGGCTGTAGAGTAGCGGTCCTGGGGAGGGCGCACGCACACACATCACATACTCTTCCACCCTCAGCAGCTGCCCAAGTCGCTGGTCACAGGAAGGGAGTCTGAATTGAAAGACTCAGGGACACTTGGTATCCAGTGCCTCCTCCCAGGTTTCAGGGTGGTCGCTAGGAAGCCTCAGAGCCCCAGCCTATGAATGCTGACTTCTAAGATTAAATAAACCCGAAAAGGCGTCAGCGAATGCAATTATGAATGGTGCCAAAATAGTAATTAACCAATTTGTAACCAATTAGCAATTAGGCTCAGACAGGATATGAAGCTTGTACTCGGCTACTTTGATCTAGGGTTTGAACTTTCACCCTTCCCTTTGCAACAACTTGCAGAAAGGCTTGAGGGGGTGTTACAGGAGCTGTTTGTGTCTAGAGACGGAATTTAGGATCTCTGATAGGGCTTTATCATGCTACCCGGGGAACCGGTGCTGCCGCCCCCTGCCGGCTTCAGGAACTGTCTGCTTCAGGAACTGCCTGCCCTACTGAAGATCCAGATGCAGAAGCCAAAAGCCCTTGTTGTCTGGGGCTGTACACGGTGATACTGGCTAGCCAGGGTGTGCTGTATGCAAGCCAGATCTTAACTAGTGCTTCTGAACCCCACTTCATCTGTCCCACAGGGTTGGCGCTGCAAATTCAGTGCTACCAGTGTGAAGAATTCCAGCTGAACAACGATTGTTCGTCCCCTGAGTTCATCGTAAATTGCACCGTGAACGTTCAAGACATGTGTCAGAAAGAAGTGATGGAGCAAAGTGCTGGTAAGCTGGACCGCTCTTCCCCCTCCAAGCGCCATCTAGGACTGGAGATAGAGGGTATTAAATTACAGGAAAAGACACTGACTGACTTAACATATATGTGTGCATGAGCTTGTGCGCACGCACGCACGCACGCACACACACACAAACACACACCACAGACACCACACATACACACACTGATTAGCACAGATTTACTTTATACGGTTTGGTTCTTGGAAAACGAAGAGTTGGAAGTTACTTTAACCTCATTAGAGTTAATTACCAAGGCTTCTCCCCAAGGGAGTCCAGAGGGGAAGTCATTGTAAATCAGTAGCTCTCCCTCTCCCTCCCCCCCCCTCTCATTTACTCCTTTCTCTTTCCTGGACTAAAAAGCTGATCAGGGTGGTAAAAAACAAAGTAAGTTGAGAACTGGTTCCAGCTCCAGCAGCTAGACAGTAGCCTGTGAGCGATGTCAGCCTGAAATATGAAGCTACTTGAAGTTCCCAGAGGTCAGAACTTGAAAAATGTGTTTTGTCATAGCAGCACACCATATTTCTTTGAAGAACACTATAGGATCTTTATTTAATTTTAGAACCAATGCATCAAATTCCAAGGCACAAATTGCCAAGATCTTCCCCAGGAAGGATTACCCCCCCACACACCAGCATCTTAGCTATTGGCTATCAGAGCAAATTTCCTGGATGTTGTGCAGAAGGGAGTTAGATGCAACAGACATCACTCTAGCCAATAAGTCTTTTGAGAGGTGGAATCCCACCCGCCCCAGAGCTAGAATTAAAAGCTCACCCCAAAGATGAAACCAGAACTTTAAGAAAATAAACAAAGCTATTGCTTTGATTCCAAGGTCAAAAAGAGACACCTCCATTTAAAGACTGTTGAAAAGGAGGAAAATGCCATCTTGGGATGGGTTCCATTGAGTGAGCCTTGTTCCTTTTTAGTCCAACAAGGTGCCCACAGGGCTCCATGGGGTGATTAGAATAATTGATTCACCTAACCCTCTGGCAAAACAATGCTCAGATGCTAGCATTGAAGACAGCACCTTGGCATAGCAGTTTCCTCATGGGTAGGGTTTCAAGGTATCTTGTTAATGTCTAGGTTGCTTGGAGAGCTTATTTGCCAACTCTCCATAAGACTGGGCTATGGTATGGGGGGTGTTTTTTTTGCATGTCTATGTATGTGTGGTAATCATGTATATGTGCATCACACATTCATGTTTGTTGGTACATGAGTGTGTGTGTGTATATATGTATATATATATATATGTAGATGTACATCCACACTTTTTTGGCATGCTATGTGTAGGTGGTGTTCATGCGTATGTAGATACTTATTTGCATGGGTGGCAACAAGAGGTTGCTATCCTTGTCTTCCTTGATCATGCTTCATTTTATATATTGAGGCAGAATCTTTTACTTGAACCCAGAACTCACCAATTCTAACTAGACCACTTGCTCCAAAGACCCCAGACCTCTGGCTGCTAGAGCCGGGGTTCCAAGAAGGCATCTCATTTGCCCTGCTGACCTTTATTTACATGTGTGCTTGGGATCCAAACTCTAGTTCTCATGCTTGCATGTCAAACACTTCATCTGATGAGCCATTTCCCTAAATCTTTTGTGTATGGCTTTATAGGCTGTTCTTTGTAATGCATTATTGGCTCGAGTGTGGACCCTTTGTACCAAAGTTGCTCTTGTGAGAGAAGTCTAAGATACACTTGCTTTCAAGAATTATGTATTCTCTCCCCAAACCAGCAAGCATGATTTTAGAATCTGGTATTCCTGCTATTAAAAACAGTACGACAACACAAAAACTAATGATGATTCTGCAGCTAAGATGGATGTGAATTATTTTTTATGAGTGATATTCTTTGCACTATATTTTACCTGAGTCTAGCGTTTGTTGCTTTTCAAGTATCTGCAGCCCTCTTCCATGAAAAAGGTTTGAGGCAGACACGATGGGAGGAGGTAGTAGCAGGCCTTAAGGACTCCCTCAGGATCCTCAAAGCCACTGCTTATCAGGGCTTGCGCTTCGCACGCTGGAACATGATTTAGAAAAGCGGTTGTCACTCCGAAGCATTCTCAGAAGGGGACGTCTATGTATACCTCCAAGATGGCGATCACACACTCCCTTTTTAGGTGCCATTTTTCATCTTGCTTCATCCTCTTCTGAAGACCACACTACAGGAAAGTAGAGCGCACCTCATAACTTCCGTATTGACCACAGAAAGCTTCCAGTTGGTCCTGGAGGAAGTCCCTGGGTTAGGTCGCTCGTTTCGGAGTGACACCATCAAGTTGCTTCCTGTCTCCAAGCAAGATGTCAGTGACCACAGGGTACAGGACATAGGCCACGGGTCTAAATGTGAAGAAAAACGAAGTTCAAGGCATGTATGTGTGTTTCTCAGCGTGTGTGTGGCATATGCATGGGTGTGCTCTGTATGCATGTGTTCTGTGTGTATATACACAACACATGGACATATACAAGGGCACACACACTCATGAAAGAGCAAGTGGAACCCAGGAGGACATCCACCACTATCATGCTCCACTTTTTCCCTTAGGACAAGGTTGCTCACTGGGGAACTAATCTAGCAAGCCTCAGAGATCCTCTTGTCTCGGTTCCCCATAGCACTGGGATTGTCAGCATACATGGCCATGCCTAGCTTTTTTTTATTTTTTATTTATTTATTTGATGTGGGTGCTGGGATCTGAATTTGGGTCTTCATGCCTGTGCAGCAAGCGCTCTTAACTAAACTCAAGTGTTCACAGCTGCAGCAGCCTCAATCTTGATGTCTGAAAAAACAGAAGCGATTAATGAATCCAATGGGAACCGGTTATGGGGAATATCTAAGTGTTTGCTTGTTTGTTTCCTGTTGCAGTAACAGCATAGGCTGGCAAAAGTGACTCAAGAGGGGAGCTTATTTTTAACTGGTAGTTCAAGTCACAGTCCAGTCGGTCATTGTCACAGCAGCAGGAGCTAGAGGGAACTGGTCGTGCTACGCACACTCAAGATCAGAACAATACTTGCTAGTGCTCTAGTGTTCACTATCCTCCTTTATTACAGTCCAGGAACACAATCAGGGATGCAGTCAGGGATGCTCACAACTAAGGTGACCCTGCCCATGTAAAGTAACACAAAGATACTCCCCGCAGCTGTACCAGAGGCCCTGTCTGCTGAATGATTCTAGATTCTGTCAAGTTGATACTAACCATAGTAGGCTAGTATACTAGGTGTAAATGAATTCAAGGCATTCGTTGGAAGCCTGGCAAATGTGGTTACTGTTTCCATTGATAGTGCTTGTTTACTTTTTATTTATTTATTTATTTCCTCAACAGAAAGCAATATCTTGAGACTGATATCTTGAAGGCATTCCATATTAAATTTCATGTAATTGTTATAGACCAGTCACTTCGATTTTTTGCCAACAAGGATGGAGAGCAACTTTGGTTGCTAAGTGATCGCAATATAATAAAATCGTGGCAGCATGAGTTAACTTTCATTGCATGTACCGGGTATCTGGCTCATCCCTTAACACTAGCCTGTGGTGTCTCATGAAATGGGAGACTCTTCATAATGTGAGCTCTCTTCATAATGACAGACTTCCTATGAGTCAGCCAGCTCGCCTGAGATTCTATTGCTTTGGCAACTTCACACCCTCCACCCTAGAAATCAAACAGCACCTTTTAAGTGGTCGACTGTGCTGAGACTCTTTGTGCACCAGAGCTGAAAAGGCCCAGGGTTTCTAACTTAAGAGCATATAGGTGTCTTCCTGAAGTTCTGTTGAACGTCACTTGACTGCCCCCTGAAGACGCTCATTTTGTGCCTCTATGGTCTAAGCTCTTCTAGAGACCCTGGCATGCGCCACATTGAGTGACTGATCTGGACTACCTTTTCTATGTTATAAAGAAACAAAGGAAGATCTTTACAAAGTTATATGTCTGGTCCTAGTCCACTGGATGCTGTCACTGTGTGGCTCTTGACATGTGCTTCCCTGGCCAAATGCATTCGCTGCAATGTCACCTGCCAGCATTTGACAGAGGGAAATGTACTATTACGTACACCCAGGAAGATAGCTCGAGCAAAATCATAAGGACTGAGATGATTGGTTTGTTTGTTTGTTTTATTGTTGTTTTTAAGTCTGTTAAGTTCATCTGGTGGGCCAAGCAGACAGACCACAGAATGAATACTGAAAGAATCAGAGAGTCAACATGGAAGGGTTTCAGACTTTTGAGTGTCGAGTGGGCTGGCATTTTTCAATAGCTATAGAAATCCCAAGGCTTTAAACAGACTAAGAAACCTTAATGAACTAACCGAACGTGATATTAGGCAGTAAAGAAAGACAGTTTTCCTGCCTGCCCCAGACCCCAATACCAGCAATATGATGTGACCAGGTCTTCAGTTGGTCTTTTCTGGCTGAAGTTTGCAAACCCAGCTCTTAGAAATTATGAAGAAGGTAAATTTAATTTCCACAGAGGTATACTTAAAATTAAGCTTTGCCTGTTCTTTAGAGAGATGCTCCTATTAGGATCTGAGGCTATTTCTTGATGCTGTTTTGTTTCATTGCTGGAATAGTAAAGTATGGGCTGTGGGGAAGAGGTTTCCTTGTCCTTAATTGATGGTTAAATGTTTGTATGAATAATGACTCCTCTACCCACTCTACTCTTCATGGGCTGGTGTTTCTAAGCAGCGTCCTTGAGAATCACATTTATTTTGCTTATTTATCATTGCATTCCATAAAAATATTTCGAATATTGATTTTCATTTCAGAAGAGGAGCCTCCCCCAACCTTCCAGTATGAATTTTTAAACCAGGATATAAAGAATACAAATTTGCATTTGTTTGACAGTGCAATCTTGTAATTAGAGTTTTTCCTCTTGACTAGATACAGTGAAAGGGGCATAATTTAATTTTTATAGACTAGCCAATTTCTGCCCTTCCTAAAATATAGCTCTGTCAGTAAGCAAAGTGTTACAGGTTCTCCTAAGCCTTATTTAAAAGTTAAATGCAGTATATTGAGAGAAAGTTCATGGTCTGAATCGGTAACCTGATCGATCTCCTCACCCAGCCTTGCAATACGCATTAATCTATTTGTCTGTTTTGCAATACAAGAGTTACTGATTTACATGCCATCTTGCATCTCCATTATGGCTGGATAAGGAATGGCTGTTTTCCTTTTGGATTAGTTAGTTGCTCATTAAGTTAGACAAGGATGGCTCCAGGCTTTGGCTAGGTTCCTTTCATGTCTTATTTTCTCAGGAGCTAAATGAGGGGATACCAAAAAAGGGATGGATGGGCACCTGCTCCTGGTAAAGAGAAAGTTTTCTCAAGTCTGACTTAATTTTACCAAGTTTTAAAAGTGAGTTCTTGTTTGTCCTTGTGGTCTTGTCAGAAAGGAAGCCTACTCGCTCGGCTTGTCAATTTCATATCACAGTACAGTTGTCTATGGGTTCTCTTTTTCAAGGTATGCGCAGGAGGGTACTGGGGAGATGGCTCAGTGGGTAAGAACACTCTCCCTTTAAGCATCAGAACCTGAGTTCAGATCCCTACAGCCATGCAGAAATCAGGGTATCATGGTGCATGTCTTAAATTCCAGCACTTGGGAGGCAGAGGCAGGTGGATCTCTGAGTAGTGGACCAGCATGGTCTGTATAGTGAATTCTGGGACAGCCAGGGCTACATAGTAAAGTCCCTGTTTCAAAGCAGAGAAACAAACAAAACCCTGATGAGGTCACAATGCATGTAGCTCTAGCACTAAAGAGTTTAGACAGATGCAGAAGCTCAATCACAAACCAGCTTCCCTGAAATTACGACATCCAGATTCAGTAAGAGACACTGTTGCTAGGAAATAAGGCAGAAAATTAAATAGAGGACACCCAAGAACCTCTTCTGACTTCCATTCATATGCACACAAACACATAGACCCATATACATTCACACACGCATGCATATGCATGAATGCGCCACACACACACATACATACACAAAATGATACATACGTACCCAAACACACACAGAATGACATATATATGTGTACTTACATTTTTTATCATGCCTTGTGTTTCTTAGTTATATATAAGCTTTAATTCCTGTTTGTGTACGTGTGAATGCATACTCCTATGCTCATATGTTTCTGTAAGTACATGTATGCACAGCTCTTGTGTGAAGGCTAGAAAACAACCTTGGGTGTATAGTTCCTTAGGCATCTTCTATTTTTTGTTTGAAATGGGGTCTCTCATTTGCCTGGTACTTCAATAAATAGGCTATCCAAGCTGGCATTTAACCTTCCAGGATCTGCTTGTTTCTACCTTACATCTTGCCATCACTGGAGTTGTGTCTGTCTGTGTGTGTGTGTGTGTGTGTGTGTGTGTGTGTGTGTGTGTGTGTGTGAGAGAGAGAGAGAGAGAGAGAGAGAGAGAGACTGTGCCACAGCATTCCTGCAGGGATCCGAGGTAACCCACAGCAATCAGTTCTCTCCTTCCACCATTTGGATTCCTCAGTAATCCAATTCAGGTAGTAAGACTTGGCAGTAAGCCCCTCTTTCAGCTGAGTCATTCATTCCTCACCCATCCCATCCCATCCCCCCCCTTCCTCAGGGGTTCCTAGGGTCTTCTTTTAGAAAACCACTGGCAGTTCTCCTTCCTTACCCATAACCTCAGTTTGAATCAGTCAGATGGATCATAGAGAATACAAATTAACTTGAGGGCAAAACATTTGAAATTTACCCTAGGACCAGAGAGACAGCTCAGGTGTAAAGACACTTGCTCCCAAGCCTGACTATCTGGATTTGGTCCCTGGAGCCCATGTGGTGGAAGGACCAAACTTCTAGTTCCTCCGCTACAAGATAAGGAAATACAATAAAATATGTTTTAATCACCATAGTTTAACATCAATGGACCAAGGAAACTTACTTAATTGAAAGGAAAATGTTAAAATAAAAAATGACTCCAAGGCTAGGATGATGGCTCAGTTGGTAATGTTCCTGCCACATAAGCATGAAGACCTGAGTTCAATTCTGAGATTCTATGATTAAAACTAACAACAAAACAAAACTAAAAATGGAACCATTTCTGGTAAGCATGGTGTCAATTCTGATGTGTGGGTGGGGGACGGGGGTGGACACCCTGAGGCTCGCTGAACAGTCTAGCCCATACTTTGCAAGGCAAGTCCCAGGCCAGTGAGAGACCCTTTCTGTAGAAATAAAGTAGACAACGTCTGTAGAATAACAGTTCGAGATGTTATATGGCTTCACACACACACACACACACACACACACACACACACACACACACACACACACACACTCGGGTGGGGGGATTCCAATATCAAAACAGATATTCACGCATGGATATTCACATATACTAATACCAGGCTTAGTAAAGTTAGGAACACTAAAGGAAGGGAGTCTGTGCTATGAACATTGATATCCTGCCTCTTTTCCTTCTGGGATGCTAAATAAAACACTTTCTCTTTGGGGTAAGACATTTTGCCATTCAGTTTGATCACTGCGCTCTCCTATCCATCCATCTTGATAATGCAGTAGGTAGAGCTAGCTTCTGGGGAGGATTTGCAGGAGAATATCACAGGCCTTTGGTCCCTTGGACTCTCCAGTAAGTGGAGCATTTGTTTATGTTAAGTTTGCAGCTGAACAGGCAGCCCAGGCTGACCTCCCATCTTAGCAGATGAAAGGCGCAAAGATTGATCCAGCTCTCCCCATCACGCTAATTCCTCCCACTACAGTCGCATGAAAGCTTCCTTCATTGATGGTTTTCCTAATGAGTTTAAACAGAGAGCCTTCAAAGCTGGGCTTCTTTTCCCAAGAGGAAAGGAGATGAAGTATGAAAACAAAACACACCGCTTCCTTTGAAGTGTGAAAGGGATATTGGCTTCCCTTATGTATTCCCCCCACAAGCCCAAACCTGCATCCTCCTGGATTGTGTATCCCTCCTTCCTTTCCTCACTCCATTCTTTCCTTAATTAAAAGAAAAATAAATGACTTAACTTAGGTTCTAATTCCCAAGCCAGGCAAAGGTTTCTTAGTCCGGTATCCAAGAGTGAACATTCCCTAACTCTTCTATGCTTGTCCTAGCATCGTTTTGGTTGCTGGGAGAAATGACCCTAACCAAATGCAACTTTGAAGAGGACTGGTTCACCCAGCTTATAGTTCCAGGTCCTGGCCCATCAATGGGAGGACATTGAGGCAGAGACTCAGCTCAGTTACATCCACAGTCCCAAACAGACAGCAGTGCTGCCTATTGGCTCATGACTCCTGCTCAGCCCAGAGTGTGATGCTACTCGCGATCCAGGGTAGCTTTTCCTATCTCAGCCAAGACAGTCACCCACAGACAAACTGACTAATAAAATTCCTCAGTTGTGAGTCTCCTCCCGGGTGATTCTAAATTGTGGCATGCTGACGTTTAAATCTGACCAGCACAGTGTTTGCCTGATAAAAAAAAAAAAAAAAAAAAAAAAGGCCTGGGTTCCATTAATTGAGAGAGTGTCATGTCCAAGACTTTTCATGCTTGAGAAGTGTGTGCAAGGAACAGAGCTTCCTCCCCTGAAAAAGGTAAAAACAGGCTGCCGGCATTCCTAAGCAAGACAGTAGGAGAATGAGGCGTGTGTTAACAGAACAATCATAACTGAACAGGTCTTCAAAAATGGGCTGGGGTGTACTTCAGCTGGCTACTTTTGTAGCACACGCAAGGCTTTGGTTTCCATCCTCAGTGCCACATGAAATCAGTGTGATGGTGCACGTCTGTAGTTCTGGCTCTTAGGAGGTGGAGGGAGGGAGGGAGACCAGAAGGCCAAGATCATCCTCAGCTACATAGAGAGTTGCAGGCCAGCCTCGGCTGTGTTAAATTCGGTCTCAAAATCAAATGAACCAAGTAAAATCTAAAGTGCGGCCGTGTCCCATGTCTGAGGCTCCCTGGCCTTGCTTTAGGCACTATCCAAGTCCCTACCGAAAGAAGGGCCCAGGGGTCTTAGTTCAGCATTCTTTTCCTGCTGAGGGTACTTGAATTGAATTAAACATTTAATTCCTGACAGTGGTGTCCCAGTTATTAGTTTCCAAGGTTCACAATGACATGATATTGGGAAATGTTATACCCAAAGAGGTTAGGTAGGTAACTTGTTTAAGCCTGTACTGAGTTGGGGAACAGAATTCTCTTCCTCCTTCCAGGGCATCCCAATCAGTCTGGTAACATTCTCTGGTTTGCTTTTTCCTTTCTTTTCTCTCCATTGCTTTTATTTATTTGATGATTTGATTATGTTCATGTGTGCATGAATGTGTGCGTGCGTGTGTGTGTGTGTGTGTGTGTGTGTGTGTGTGTGTGTAGACCAGAGGTGTGCCACTGGGTGTCTTTCTCCCTTGCTCTCTATTCAAGGCAGGATTTCTCACCAAACATGAAGTTCACAGATTCTTCTAAAATGACTGGCTAGTGAGCCCTGGGGTTACTCCTGTGTCACTCAGTGCTAGAATTACAGGTACCCAATGCTCTGCCTCTCTTTTACTGTGGGTGCTGGGGATCAGAAGTCAAATCCTCATGTTTGTGTGGCAAGTACTTTACACCTTGAGCTATCTCAAGAGTCTCCTTTTATAGTTTTAATAACAACTGTAAACAATCCTGTTCTCTAACTGTATGTTAGCTAGCGGGCAACTTGTGAGAGTTCCTGCTCTCCTTCTCCCATTCTGGGGCTTGAACTCAAGCCATCAGACTTGGTGGCAAGTGCCTGAGTCTCACCAACCTCTGAAGAACAAATTTATTAGCACTTAATTCCATACCATAAGGCTCACTGTTTTTCAACTTAAGAATTTGGGGGATTTTAGTAAATTGACAAGGCTTTATACCTATTACTAGCCATCTAATTTTCCCTCTCCTTCATCCCCTGGGTACCATTAATTCATTTCCTGTTATATGCAATTGTCTACTCTGGACATTACATATAAATGGAATTATACAGTCATGGCCTTTTGTGACCAGCTGATTTTTTTTGTGACCCTGAATTTGTACTGTTTCTGTGGCTAATTCCTGATGGCACAGTTTTCCATATCGCAAGTGTATGCATGTGGAGAGGCATCTAGATGAGGAATCTAGAAACATCCAGATAACAGAGTGTGGTAGAACATGAAGGGCCTGGTAAGCATTAAAACCCCATTGGCCGATAAAGCAACTTGCTGAACTAAGGCAAAACTTGCACCAAATCTGTCCAGTGAGCCGTGGGAAGAGGAACTCATGCGCCTTAAGCATGGACTCTGTGCTAATCACTGGGCTATCCAGCTGTTAGGTAATCATCTGCTTTCTCTTGAGAAGATATTGAATTCCTTTAGGCTAAAACAAGAATCCTCAAGGACATAAGTGGGTGGTTATTGATTTCTGAAGCCCTTGTACGGGATAAGGTCTTATGACATCACCCTTAAGCCAGAACCCTCCAGAGTCAGAACTTTCCAAGACCAGGAGGACATTAGCCTGTCTGGCCCACCACTTCTGTTGAACAGATGAGTTAGCTGTGACCTGGAGACGCTGCTCTTTGGCCTGGCTGGAACATCTTGACACATCACTTTCCTCCCTTGAGATAAATGGAAGGAAGAGCACATGAGCATATGAACAGAGAATCCTGAGGCAAGATTTCAGCCGAGGCAACCAGACAAATGTGCCCGCTTCCGGTCCTCAAGCCAAATCTGATTATAGCTTCCCAGGCCAGTCTGCTTACCCCTTGAAGGGGAAAAATGCCATTGCTACTCTGGAAGATGAAACCTTGTTCTTTCCTGCCCTGTAGTTTCCACTGTGGCTGTGACTTTGTTTCAGATGAAAGGGAGGAACTGCTGGTAGAAGATGATACAATCAATTCCCTTGCTAATCCCCAGGAAGCCACACCCATAACAAGGAGCCTCGAATCTGGCTTGAGCGCTGGAGAGGTAAATTGGCAGGATGCTTGGTTAGCATGAATAAAAATCTGGGTTCAAGCCCTGAACCAAAGAAACCTTCAAGGCACGTTGGTGTAAGCCTGTAATCCCAGTTTCCAGGTAGCAGAGGCTGAAGTTTCAGAAGGACATCCTTGACTGCTTAACAAGTTTGAGACCAGCCTGGGAGATCTTTAGGAGATCTTTCCTAAAACAAGCAAGCAACAACAAAATTCTGGAATGAGTGAGCCTGGGGACAAGCCAAAAAAATCTGGTATGTGTCATTAATTCTTTCTAGATGAGGTAAACTTTGGGTTGCGGCGACACTGTAATTCATAAGCTATTTTTCCTGAGCCAGAGCTTCAGGCCATGCATGTTCTCTTATTAATAAATTGCTTCCAACCTTCTGGTTGCAGCCAACACTATAAAGCCAAGCAGGATGTGGACCAAATTTAGTGCTGAAGATAAGATGAGGCCATTGAAAGTTTGTAATAAATTGCCTTCTTTTAAAAAAGAGGATGTGTTAGAATCAAGCGGTGATGGCTCAAGCCATTGATTTCAGAAGGTTTATGACTTCGCCAGCCCTGAGCCTGACCCCCATGTGGAAGTGATAAAGAGGTGTATTATTTTAAGGAAGTTGTGATGCTTGGTCCAATGCGTTTCATTTCTCACTGGACATGGACAATAGCTTTTTATGTTTTTCTATTTCTTGGACTTGTTCTCGACTGGAGACAGTGCCAGGGGCGGGTGGCGCCAGGCAAAGCTCTCAGCCGGCCATGATGGGAGCATTCTGTACGTGGGATGAATATGAATCCATGGAGCAGGCCAGGCTGCCCTCCACCATGGCTCGTTTGGAGGGCATTAGTGGAAGCAGGTGTATGAGGCTGGGCAGTGGCATTTATGTGCTTTTATTGCTTGTGTAAGGCCAAGAGAAACACTTGGGTCTTAGGAAACAAGGAAAATGGCTCAGAGGTAGCAAGAAGACTAATTGCCACTGGTAAAGATGCAAACTGTGAGTGTGATGGTATCTCAGCTACAGAGAAATCAGGGAGTTCTCCAGAGTCTTGTGTCTTCAGAGGGGAAGGCAGTTAGTGGGCAGAGCTGCAACCTAGATGGATGAATTGTCTACGTTTCTCTGAAAGACATTCTGCTTATCACTTGCAATTGGAAAAGAAAGAGAGAATAAAGAAGTCCGAAGCAGTCCTGTAGTATAAGAGTGGGTTAAAGTGGAGATGTTGAAGGAACCCCACAAACTGGAGTCTGCACTGAAGGCTGCCAGGGATCTGGGTCACCTACACCCTTTCCAAAGCTTTTCTAGTAATTGATGTTTGTGATGGTGATGCCAAGTGCAGGACAGAAGAACCTTCTAATTAGCTTATCTTTGTTCATTATTCACCAGTCTAGTACCAAATCCTTTCGGTATTTTAAGGAATATTTTCCTAATGAAACTGGAAGTCAGCCCTTCTACACAGGTGCCTAAAAGGGTCTATTATAATCCCCTCTCTCTTTCCCCCCTCTCTCCATGATCTGTCCTTCTCTTTTTCCCTCCTTGTTCTCCTTTCTCTCCTGCACATATTCTCTCCTTGCTTTTATCTCTCTCCCCTCCCTCCTTCCCTCCCTCTTTTCATCTCATTCCCTGCCACACACATATGTACATGCACAGATTTTTTTGACACCAAATAGAAACAGAATTGAGTTTATTGAAGCAAACCAGTTGCATGCTAAAATGATAGATATTATAGAAGTGATGAAAGGTTTTTAGCATAAGAATACAGTTTGAAGTCATATTGAATATATCCTTTTGGTTTTTGGTAAATTTGAAGCATTTGATTTATGCCTTATGCCTGGTCGTAAGAGTTGGTTTTTTTTAAGGCATCCCTCTGAATGTTGCCCAGCCCCCAGGTCTTCTAATGTGGCATCCTGCTTTCAAGGCTGACTTGGCTTGTCTTAATAGGAATGCTCTCAAGAAACACACATACAGCATGCAGGTAACTTGGTAGTCAAGGTAGCTGGAGGCCCAACCACCACTAGAGCTAATCACGTCCCCTGGAACTCGGCTACGGTGAGGACACCAGCTGTGGTCATGGACTTCCTAGAGAAGAAAGAAAATCACAACTATGGTTTAGCCCCCTCCAAATCTTCACCTTCCCTCCCGCTCAGTCCTTTCCCATACAGGAGATCCATGTTCAAAAGCTGTAGATACATTGTTAAGAAAATGCAATCCTTTCAGACTTGCTGCTGATGAATAGACTTGTAAACCATTTAATTGGGATAAAATTCACAACGGGGGCGGGGGGAGAAAAGAACATGGTCGTTGCAGTACTATCTGTTTTACCCTATGTTAGTGTGTGTGTGTGTGTGTGTGTGTGTGTGTGTGTCCACAAACATGAATGTGAATGCCAGAGGTTAAAGTTGGGTGTCTTCCTCAATCATTCTCCATCTCATTTTCAGACAGACAGGTTCTCTCACTGAACCTGGAACTTGCTCATTGAGCTTGACTGGCTGACCAGCACACCCTAAGGATCTTCCTGTCTCTGGGATTATTGGTGTTTACCACTCTGCCTGCTTATTTTTTTTTCTATATGGATTGGAGGGACTCAACTTGGGTTCTCATCCAGGGCAAACCTACCCTTATACTATTTCACCAGCCTCTAATAATCTGTCCAATTGCTGAAATCCTTGCATTTTCTATCATGTTGGTTATTCACAAATCTAAGACCGGTCTTAGCCAAGCCCCTGGCAACATGAGCTACATTAGTACTTCAGCATTAAAGGCATTTAAGGCATCTAGTGTGTTCCTGTGAGCAGTCAAAACAGTTACTGCTGCTGCCCAAGGGCCTCTGTTCTTCCACCCTGAACATTGCTTGCCCTGTCTCTTAAGGATGCTTTAGGCAATAACAGTTCACCTAAGGAGACACAGTTCATTTGTGGGTGGTCTTGGGACACTCCCCCAGGCTAACAACTTCTTCTAGAGATTCAGGCTCTCTGTGTTTTCCTGATCACTTCCCTGGCAAACTGGTGCTTGTCTTCAGGCTGTTGCATCTTTGGCATAACCTAACCAGGAAATTTTAGTTAAAGGGACATGAACACACCAAGGGGGCATTTGTTGTCATCTTTGCTAGGGTTTTTTTTTTTTTGCTTTTAAAATTATTGTGTGTGTGTGTGTGTGTGTGTGTGTGTGTGTGTGTGTGTGTGTGAATGCCATGTGAATGTAGATGCCCACAGGGGCCAGAAGAAGGCATTGGATCCCCTGGAGCTGGAGTTGCAGGTGACGGTGAATCACCCAGTGTGGCTAATGGGAACCAAATTTGGGTCTTCTTTGAGAGGAATAAATGTTCTTAACTATTAAGCTACCTCTCTAGCCCCACTCCCTTTTATTGTTTGAGGCAGCATCTCAGGCTGTCCTCAAACTTGCTATGTAACCAAAGATAAGCTTGAACTTCTGATCTTCTTGCTTCTACTACCATGCAGCCTCCATTCAGTTCGTATGGTGTTGGGCCTCAAACCCAGGGCTGCATACAAGCTAGGCAAGCACTCTGCCAGATGAGCCACGCCCCCAGACTACCTATGCCTTTCAATAAGAAAACATTCTCAGCCCCTCCCGTCTCACAACAGCTAGAATCCGTAAGGGGCTACTGTCTGTCTGCTGCCTTCATCTTTTGAAAAATTCATACACAAGATCAGAAAAATTGGAGCACAATGTTTCCAGGGATCCCTGGAAAGAGGACCCAGGTGGTTTCTTTGCTTGAAGAAAAATCACTGTTTTGCTTAAGCAGAACATAGAAATACAGTCAAAGATCCTTCATCTTGGCCATTTTCATATTTGGGAAACAAAGTAAGTTATCCTGAAAAGTGGCATTTATCACAAGATTGATAGGCCTTTCCAGAAGTTAGATTCACAGAACTCTGTGGCTAAAAGTCTAACAAAGGGGTGGGGTGATGGTTCAGTAGTTAAAGCCACATACGCATGAAGTTCCGAGTTTGCATCCCTGGAAGCCATGTAAAATGTGGGTAGGTAGTTATAGAATTCCAGTCCCAGCAGGCAGAGACAGAGGATCCCCACGGCAAGTTGGTTAAGAGCTGTGGGTTTGACTAAGATGCCTATCTGTTGGCAGAGACTGCTAGTTTGTTTCCCTACCAACCTGACTCGAAATAATCACAAAGAGACTATATTATTTGCAATAATGTTTGACTAATAGCTTAAGCATATTTTTAGTTAGCTCTTATATCCATCTCCATTAATCTGTGTATCACCATGTGACTGTGGTTTACCGGCAAAATTCCAGTGCATCTGCCTCCTGCAGGCAGCTATATGACTTCTCTGGCTCCACCTTCTCTCTCTCTCTCTCTCTCTCTCTCTCTCTCTCTATATATATATATATATATATATATATATATATATATATATATGAAATATATAATCTTTTAGCCTGACTTTACTCTGTTAAGCCATTGGCTGAAAGCAACTTCTTTATTAACTAATTGTAATAAAACATATTTACAGCATACATCACCTCCCACATCACCTGTCTCAATAGGTAAGGGGTAAACATGATTGAAGAGGATTTTGCCATCAAACATGGCCCTTCACATGCACAGGCACACATGTGCATGCATGTGTATGCATACACACACATTTGATACCACACCTGAAAAATGCATATACACATGCACACCATGCGTGCATACAGAAAGTAGAAAAAGAGAAAGTCAAGCTTAAAATTTGGCTGTGAGTGTATTTTCTGCAGGGGAGAATCCCCAGTTCATAGTGTCAGATATAAGGCTTCTTGCCGGGAGTACTTAGATGTTCTTGGTTGGTTCCACAGGAAGCCATTATCCCACCAAGTACTTTCTTCTTCCTACATTTTGGTGAACTCAGATGCAAGAAAATGCTTAGAAACTTTGGGCCTCCTGCAATCTTTTTATTGTGTGAGAACAGAAATCAAGGACATCAAGATTCAGAAGGCAAGAGTACATGTCCATAGGTCACAGGCAGACCCTGTTATAATACATCCCATGGAGCTGAGGAGGTGGCTCAGTGGATAAAGCACTTGTCTTGCAAGTGTGAGGACCTGAGTTCAGATCCTCAGAACCCATATAAAGCTGGACTCCATAGCACAAGTATGTAATCCCAGTGGTCTAGTAGGGTGGGAGGTGGAGATAAGAGGCTGTGTGGAGGCCCATGGGCCAGCTGGTCTGGCGTTCACAGCAATGAACAACAAGAGACTCTGTCTCCAACAAGGAAGAATATAAAGACCAACACCAGAGTTTGTTCTGTGCCCTCCATGTGTGCTTGATTTCACACACATCATGTGCGCATCTGCATGCATGCATGCAAGTGTGTGCGTGCATGTGCATGCGCGTGCAAACACACACACACACACACACACAATTTTTTTTAAAGTTACAAAAGAATATATCCTTCAATTCCCTGCCAGCAAAATGGAGAAGAAAGATACTAGGGGAAAAATACACAAATTCCTGCACAGGAACATCCCTTGCTCAGAATGTTCTTACAACATAGAGGAATCCAAATCAAAGGGAAAACTGAACAAACCTAATAAATGGCCTCACACATCATGGGCTGGCTGCTTGTCGTCAGGACCCCAGTGGAAACAGCACAGGTAATAGAGAGCAGGAGAGGTGGTTTAGTTCATAAAGCACTCATCTTGAAAGCACAAAGACTTGAGAACTCAAATCTTCAGAACCTACAAAACAAAGACAGACATGGTGACACATAATCCTAGCATTAGGACAGAAACATGACCCTAGAGTTCACTGGCTAGCCAGTCTAGCTTCACTGGCGACCCCAAGTCAATGAGCATCCCTGTCGCAAAGGAGATAAAGAGCATGCTTGAGGGTACAGTCAAGGTAGTCCTTCAGCTTCTACAAACATGCACACCTATGTACACAAGTGCGAGCATGCACATAGCACACAAACAAACACACAATAAATTTTATAAAAAGGTAATCATGAACTGGGTAGTGGTGGAGCAAGCCTTTAATCCCAGCATTTGGGAGGCAGAAGCAGGCGGATCTCTATGAGTTTAAGGCCAGCCTGGTCTACAAGAGCTAGTTTCAGGACAGGCTCCAAAGCTACAGAGGAACCCTGTCTTGAAAAAAAAAAGGAAAGTGTAATCTGACCCTTTTGTAGTGAATCAACAGACCCCAGTTACATTGGCTCACATCTGTTTTGTTGTAGCGTTTTAACAATCTGATTTTTGAGCGGTCTTTACAGCCCCTTCACATTATTCTAGTTCCACCTGGCTAGGCAGAGGTGGGCCAATGCAATCAGTATGAAGGTGCAGGCAGAGTTCCCTTTTCTCAAATAGCTTGTTAGCATTCTCATTTTCTTCCCGACATCTTCAGCTCAGATGGAGGGGATTTCTTTGGCTGCTCAGTTATTCACAACCAGGCTAAAATAGAAGTACTTAAGAGTTGGAATACAGAATTGTCCAGGAACCAACACATCTCCAGGCCGTTTCTCTTTATTCAGGATAACCAGAGTCCATCATGGCAGTGATGAGGTTCAAGTGCAGACAGGCTTTTTCTTCCAAGGCTGTTCCCATTATGATGCAGAGGATGTCAAAAATCCTTACATGATGTTCTTTAAGGAGAGAGAAAAAAAATAATCCATGCTTGGGAATGGATTGAAGATCTTTGTTCTTGCTGTTGCTTCCAAGGCTCAGCGAAAACACATATAGTTCATTCCAATTACCCGTCGCCACACATTTTTCTTGAAGGAGCTGTTCCTGGTCCTGCATAGAATATTTATTGTGATATAATCATAACTATGGTGTTGTAAGTGTTGGTTATTTTTCAAGTAGAGAAAGATTAGTCGCACCCTCAGACAGGCGTTCACAGACAGGCACTTTAGCACAGAAGTTGGACTTTAAATTAAATTGCAAAGGGAATGAAAAGGCACAGACAACCTAAGGACTCCGCTTAGGCATTTCCCATCATTGCACCAGTGGAGAGAGAGGAAACAAAGCCAGCTACTGGGAAAAGAGAAATGTCTGCTGGTCTGTATGTGGAGAAAACATAAGTTTTGGGTTTTTTTTTTCTTTTGACCTCTCTTTATTCTCTCTCTCCCTCCCCCTGTCCCTTGCTCCTTCCCTCTCTCCTGCCCCACCCTGTGTGTGTATATTTGCACACATGCTTCCTAGCAGTGGGGATTTTCACCATGCACCACCCAAACCAGCTTTTTATACATGGGTGCTGGGGCACTGAACTCAAGTCCTCATACGTTGCCTGCTGAATCATCTCTTCAGCCCAGAGTAGCTTTTAAAAGCATGCTTGTAGCATGTGGTTTGTGATGGAACTGTGTCCAGGTCTTTCTGGATGACCCAAAGCCACATCTTTTGAGGTAGAGGGGTAAAGAGCCTTCAGTCCCAATGTAGATGAAAGATGTTTGACATATCTAGCAAAAGCAGCATTGAATGGTGTGTTTCTGCATCCCCAAGTCCAGAGGCTATTTGGAATGGAAGATAAGTTTTGATGTTTGCCAACCTCTTAGAGAACTGAGGCTGAGTCACTCTGGGGATGTCGTGCATCCTGCGATGTAGTGGAATCTAAGGGGCTCTAAAGAGTGCTCAGTTGTCAGTCCCCTTCTCGCCCAAGTTCAAAAGTAATTAAGGATTAAAAGGAGGAACAAGATGGTTGAAACCAAAAACATCTCTTGTTTTAGAAGAATTGGAATGGAAGGAATAGCTTTGGGGTGAGAATTAGATGTGCAAATTAGCATCTTCCAATTAGCCAGTCTCCCCAGTCACAGACAAGGGGAGTTTCTTGACAGAGGTATAGTGTAGATTACCTGTTTTCTGTGAGCGACGGACATTTAAGAAGGGAGGCCTATGGGAAGAGCAGCACGTGTACAGTACGGTTTTCCCAGGTATGTCAATATTCCATGCAACTACATCTCTGCTGAAGAATGACAATGTGGAATACCAAGAGTTATAGACACAGAGTTCCTTTCACCGGGAAGGCAATGTGGGGAGTGTGGGAGAAATGATGCCTCAAGTAGTATTGTAATATTCCTAGCACCGCACATTCTAGGAGGTCATAGTTTAGGCTTGTGACTGTCAGCTATGTGCTCGCTCTCTCTCTCTCTCTCTCTCTCTCTCTCTCTCTCTCTCTTTCTCTCTTTCTCTCTCTCTCCCCTTCTCTCCCTCTCTCCCCCCCCTCTCTCTCCATTGTAGACAATGTAGAAGTATATTTGACATAGTCTCTCTCACCCATGTCAATGACTTTAAAAACAGCAAACTTGTCATTTTTCACTTGGGAAATCTGCAGGCCTGGAGACAAAGCTGCACGAATAGGGTTATTTCTATGCAGCTCTTGCCGGGCTTCTGCTGATGTCAGTTACTGACACAATAGTTCAATGGCTGTACTGGCTGATTTGGGCTGTCAGCTTGACAGGATCTAGACTCATCCAGGAGACAAGCCTCTGGGCTTGGCCCTAGGGGAGTTTCTAAGCTGAGTTCCTTGAAGGGAGAAGACATATCCTAGATGTGGGTGGCACTAGCCCATAGTTTGTGGTCCTGGTGCAGACAACAAGGAGAAACCAGCAGTCACCTCTCTTGGCTTTTTGTCTATGGGTGCGGTAAGAGCAGCTGCCTCACAGCCCCGCCACCTTGATTTCCCCACATGATAGACTGCACCCTCAAACTGTGAGTTCAAATAAATCCTTCCTTGAGCTGCCTTTGTAAGCAATGAGCAAAGTAAATAATACAATGATCAAAGCTAAGAAAGCCATGTTGACTCATTGATAAGAAGGGGACTAAGCTTCTCATGTAGGATCTCCACTCACTTCTTTTTCATATACTAGGGTCCCATGTTTGCCTTTCTTTGCCATGTCTCCTTCCTCTTTCCTGTGTCTTTACTAATCTCTACAGCTCTTCCTCTTTCCTGTGTCTTTACTAATCTTGGCGATCAGAAGAAGTGGTCAGGTTACTGTTCACTGCCCAACATACTGGCTTTATCTATTGCCTAACCATGACTGGGATGATGTTCTACAGTTTAGATAGAAATACTCAGAAGGCATGTTCCCTTCTGTGCCTCCTACCAAAGTGAGCATGCTGTCAATAAGTCTTATTATTGGTGACCTTAACTTTGTTTAATTCAAATGCAGCTTGCTGGGTTTTCTGCATTGTGAGGGTTTTGTTTGTTTGCTTGTTTTTTACATGCAATTAATAAACAACTCGGGGGAAATCTTTTTCTTTAGATTTCATTTGTACTTTTATTTATGTGTATGTGTAGGCATATCTGTGTTTGTGTGTGTGTGTGTTTATGCACACCTGCAAGCAGGTGCCCTTGGAGGCTAGAAGGCGTTAGATTCCTTAGAGCAAGAATTACAGGTGGTTTGTGAGCTGCCTAAACTCTGATCTGCTGCAAGAACAGCAAGTGCTCTTGTCCGCTTAGACCGTCTCTATAGCCCCTGTGTGGGAGATCATCTGAAACTACACAAATATCCCATTTCTCTGCAAACTTGACTGAATAATCTTGATGTCAATTACTACTATGGTTCTCTAATCTTAATTTTTGTTTTTCTTGATCCTTCTATACCTCGCTGCATGTGTTTTGCATGTGTGCTTGTGAAGTGTCTGCCATATATATTCATGTGAGTGTGTAAGCCAGAGGTCAATGCTGGCCATCTTTCTGGATCATTCCCCACCCTATTTTTTGAAACAGAGTCTCTCACTAAAACTGGAGCTCATCCATTAGTATAAACGGACTGGCCAGTAATCTCCAGGATCCTCTTGTCTCTATTTCATTAGTCCCAGAATTACAGGCACATTTTTGTTTTAACCTGGGGATCCAAGCTCTCCTCCTGCTTGTGTGGCAAGCACTTTACTGACTGATTCCTCTCCCCGGCCCCTCCTTCTACATGTATTGACTGGAATTCTTCCTTGAGCTGAGTCCTGTCCTCCAAATATTTATATTTTCAATTATTTACTTATATTGAGACGGACTTGTGGGAATTTACCATCTGCTGAGGCTATAATGGCAAACAAGTGCTGTTTACTTTCTTGTTCACATGGCCCCAGCTTCGTGCCCTCACTGGAAGGTTGCTTCCTATGGCTTTTCAGCAGAGCCCTCATGGCTTACTACCCTGGAGTTCGAGCATGTCCTTGTTATGAAAAACAAGACAGTCCAGGTTCATGTTAAATTTTATCTCCCCAGACTCATTGAACTTCTCCTTGTGAACAGTTTCTATTTAAGTAAAGATAAGCAAATAACCCTCAAGACAAGGAAGCAGTTGCTTCTTGGGCAACTGGTGAAAGCACTCACTACTGAGATGATCTGAGTTTGAGCCTCAGGATCCTCATGGCGAAAGGGTAGAAACAACATCCGCAAGTTGTCCTCTGACCTTCACTTGTGTTCTGTGGCATGTGTGTGTGCATACAGATACACACTCACAAATAAATAAATATAAAAAATTAAAATAATATCTTCTCGCTTTTCACTTCCTTTTTTAAATGTGAACATATTTGTCCCATACTCTGATGTCCTTTCTCCTCCTTTCTCTCCTCCACCCGTTAGTCTCCTTTATTCTCCTTGCCATTTTCTGCTCTATTTCCTTGCCATATATATATATGTGTGTGTGTATATATACATATATATGACTTTATGCATTTGTAGTGACTATGGTGCACACATAAATGAGGCAAAACATAAGACAGTTCATTTCATATGATTATTTCCAGATGTATCCATTTTTCTGCAAATGACATGACAACTTCGTTTCTTATGTCTGAACAAAATCCCATTATGTATTATAAACCATATTTCTTCACCATTCTTCTGTTGTTGGACACCTGTGTTGGTTCCATAGCTTAGCTCTTGTAAACAGTGATAACAAATTGGCAAAGACTAAAGAGTAGGTACGTTGACTTGGAGCCCTTTAAGTAGACCACGAACAGTGGTTTAACTGGGTCATATATGAGATCTATTTTCATTTTTTGAAGATTCTCCATGTTGACTTTCACAGTGGTTGAACTAGTTTAAATCCTCTCCAGCAGTGACCAGGGGTTCCTGTTTGTCCATATCCTCACCAGCATTTCTTAATGACTGTAATTCTTAGTGGGATAAGATGGAATTTTGATGTCATTTTATCTTCATTTCTCTAATGGCTAGAGATATTGAATATTTTTCTTATTTTTGTCATTTGCGTGACATCTGTTCTTGTTCATTCCATTAGCCCACTTACTGAATAGCTTGTTTGACTTTTTTAATGTAGTTTTTTAATTCTTTGTAAATTCAAGATCTCCTGTCTAACGAGTAGCTGGCAATGACTTTCTCCAACTCTGCTGGTGTCTCTTCACTCAATTAACTATAGGTCACGACCACCACCTAGTTGACAAACACTGCCATATAGCACTGAATATCAGATGCATTCTGACGTCATGTGTGTTTCAAATTGTGAAGGGGGTATATTGAGGCTTTAAGAAATAAAGCATGTTATTCATGAAAGTAGCTGAGGGAAAATACTAGTCCAACTTTGTTGGTTTCTTAACAAAATCCACATTCTTTGTGTTGAGTAAGCAGTTTTCCCAGAACTAATATGAAACAAACATCTCTCCCTTTTCTCAATTCCCTTCTGGAGGCGGAGAGGTAGAAGCTAAAAAGGATACATCAAACCTTCTAGAAGCCCAGCACTTGATGAGAGAAGCTCATGAAAGACCCTGTTCTTCTGGCTTATGGAGAAAGTAGTTTATCTGTGGCTCCAAGCACTGTTAGGAATCTTTCTAGGTTATTTGCACTGATCAAAACTCTTAACAGACTGAGAATATGGCTCACCATGTACGAACACTTACTGTGCACTCATGAGGACCCAGGTTCTGTGAGAAACCAGGAACCATTACAGCACCCGCATAACAAAGCTGTGTGTTGGTAGGCACACCTCTGATGCAACACAAGGCAGACACAGGGGGATTACTGGGACTTGTTGGTTCCCAGCATAGCTAAAAGGCATTGAAGACCAGATTCTGTGAGAAACCCTGCCTCAAATAGGGCATAAAGTGATAGAGAAGAATGCACTATGTCCTCCTTTGGCCCCTCTAAATGTGTATGAACACGCACACATCTCTCTCTCTCTCACACACACACACACACACACACACGCACACACACACACATACACACACAAACATTTTAGCTTATTATCAAAACTTTCACTGCTTGCTTTATGACCAACATTGTTGCCCATTGGCCTTGCCAGAAACTACAATGGATAGTTGGTCCTTTTGACATGTCAGGCCATAATGTATCAGAAGAAGAACAGATACAACCAAGACTGCTTTCTTAATAAGTGCCCGCAGTAGCTACCTTCCTTCCTGCTGTGACAGAATACCTGATGAAAGCAGCCTACAGAAGAATAGCTTTATTTTGGCTCACAGTTCAAAGGTATAGTCAGTCCATCACAGTAGGAGTGGGAAGCAGCTGCTCACATTGCAGGCACAGCCAGGAAACCGAGAAAGGTGAACACTGGTGCTCAGCTTGCTTCCTCCTTTTTATTCAACCCAGGAGTCCAGCCAATGGGATGGTGCCGCCAACAGTTACAGTGGGTCTTCCCACCAAAATTAACCTAATGTAGACAATCTCTCATGGGCATACCCAGAGGCTTGGCTCTTCATCTGCATCCAAGATCTTGTCAATTGGACAATATTAACTATCATAGTGACATAATAATTAAACTCCTGGATTATCTCTTGAGCAGTATAGAGTCATTTGAAAATGATGTCCCCTGAAAGAAAATAAACCATTAATTTTCTTCTTCCTATTGTCAAGAATGATATTTTTAGGATGACTTAGAAAATCATAAATTCATTTTTAAAAAAATCAAATGTGAAAAATTCCACTTATGCCCAGAAGAGAAGAGAGTTACTACATCAACTTTTATGACGTAATTTTAAAGACTCCCTTGCTTCTTGGAAGATGACATCAGAGCCTAACACTCTGGAGCCAGCACAGTTAGATGAGGATGGTTGGTCTGGGCGTTTGCTCCATCGGTAGAGTGCTCACCAGGCATGCAGGGAGCCCTGAGTTTCTTCCCTAGGACCACATAGACAGCGCATGGTGACAAAAGCCTGTAAGCCCAGATCTCGCGGGGCTGGAGGCAGGAAAATTAGGAGTTCAGGGTTATCCTTGGCTACATAGCAAGTTTGAGGCTGGCACAGTGTACATGAGACTCTGCCTCGGACTACAAAGTTGTTACAGGAAGCAAGGCATGCTGGACCTGTTTTACAATGCTGAAATGCTGTGGTTTCCGGTTCATGATGGAGATGCCAAAAGAAGGGCCATGACAAGAGGTCAGACAAGACGGTGCATTGGTGTAAAGCTTCCAGTTGAGGATGCACTAAGGTTTCCTGCAGAATTTTGGCATTAAATAGAACAGTGGTCGCATGTGAGTTTACAGTCATCCTCCACACACTAGGAACAGCCTGCAGGGGTCCACTGTAACCCGGCCCGCCTTTTCCTTCTCAGCCTTCTGTAGCCCCCATTCCTTCTCCTGTGGATTCTGAGCCAACAGCAGGGTTTGAATTCATTCTGAAAAGTAGGCTGTCTGTTGAAGTGGTTTAGAGGGAAAGTATTTGAAAATAGGTCCTGAAGACTCTACAGTCCTGTGAAACTAGCCAAGCCCTTTGACAGACTAGCACATGAGGACCCTAGTGAGACCTTTTTGATATTTATCCTAAAGCAAATGCCTCAGACTGTTGGTGGTGTTTCTCAGAAAGCTGGGGGGAAAAGGCTTGGTAGAAGCAATAGGTTTAAAAAGTGATGGGAATTTTACAGAATAGAAGAGATACGTGTAGGCCACAGTTACCAGGCCAAATTCTACTCTGTCTGAGGTGGATTATTTGTGTCCTTCCATCTACAGAGGTTGTCCTTCCATCTACTCTTGCGTTATGGTCAGAGTCTGTGTCTTCCTTTAAATTCCCATGTCACAGTCTGGGTCTTCAGCATGATGATATTTAGAAAGAAGTCCTTTGTAAAGCAAACAATGGAGATCATGAGAATGGCACACTGGTTCACTGGGATTAGTGCCCTGTGAAAGAGACAGACACAGAGAAAAGACACATGAGAACACAGGAAACACCGAGAGCCTTCAAGAGGAAGCAATTCCTCGGTATCTTGATCTTGAACTGCTAACCGCCACAGCTAAGGCATAGATTTTCTGTGTAAGCCACAGACTGTAATGTTTTGTTTTGAGAGTCCGAGCAGACGAATGCAGCCTTCTTGTTCTAATAAACTCCTGTTGCAAGACACCAAGCCCAGCCATTTATAAATTGTGTGTGGCTGGCAGCTACAGTGGTAGAATTTCAGAACTGGGTAGCTGTGACAGAGTTTTTTACTCCCTATGCCTTCTCAGAAAAAGTGCACCAACTCCTGGGATAAAGAAGAAAAAGCCCTGACGAAAAGCAGCTTAGGGAGAAAGGGTTTATTTTAGCTCACAGTTACATGCTATGCTCCCTTCTGTGGAGGCATCACAGAGACATGAGCTGGAGACCGCGGGTCACACCACAGCCGCAGGCAAGTGCCAAGAGGGATGAATGCACACATGCTTTCTCACGTGCTCAGCTCTGTTTTCTTCCATGTTCATACTGTTCCGGAACCCCCTGCCTGAGGAGTGATGCCCCCAAAGACATGCCACAAGGCAGCACAACCTAGATAATCCTTCATTAAGACTCTTTCCAGGTGATTCTGAGCTGTGTCACATTCATTATTAAAACTACCACATCATCTTAGAGGGTAATGGTCCAAATGAGCATTGACCTGGTCACCTGCATGGATGGTCTGTTCTCCTGGCTGCCTCCCCTTTGAGACAGATGAGGCAGATTAAACATGTCTGCTCAGCAGTTGAAGTCTGTGAAGGGCAGCGGGAGAGCCTGTGCTCCAATAGACCTGCAGAGCAGGGCGGTCACAACAATGGGACAACAAGGGAAAGATGGTGATGGAGAAGACAGCCTGGGAAAAGTGAGGAAGAGGGAGCTGTGTGGCCCTTGTTCAGTGGCTGAGGCTCCCCTACCTGTCAGTCAGAAGCTTCTCCAATCCCTACCACAGGGCCCAGTCAGCCAGGCTGTGTGCATAATGAATTATCCAAAAGGCTTCTCTTTGGAAGAATTAAAAATTACATTTATAGTCTGTTCATGCTCTCTTCCTTCTCAAAGTGCTGATGTGACCACCTGTAAGGGATCAGACTGGGTGGTTCTGGGAGGTGCATATTTAAAGAACAGCAGGTGATTCCACCCTGCTGTCTGCAAACCGCCACCCTCAGAGCTCCTTCTCCGGCTGGAGTCTTGGCATTGCTCATACCTGGGGAGTGGGCGTGCCTTCTGGCCAACCTCTTAATAAAGCCCTTATAGGGTGTCAACCCCACAGCCCAGAGACTCAGACAAGCACACAGCCATTTATTTTTCATGACATTTAATGGGATTGTTGTCATCTTCAGAGTTTACACTGGAGAACTGTGCAATCAGATTATCACACGGGAGAAGAAGGAAGAAAATATCATATGGTTTTAAGTACCTTTACAATTCTGTATCGGGTTACATGCCTTGTTTTTTAGGGCTACCTGTGTCCTAAAGCTCCCTGTGGCTGTGCTAAACCCACTAGTAAGACTAGTGAAGCATCTTTCAAGAAGGAAGGCCTAGGGCAGAGCAATAGCACCCACCTGCCATCAGTTCCTTCGGGAGGTTTCATATCTACCCGCTTCTAGCCTGGTCAACTTGCAGCAGGCTTCGCGACCATCGTACCAGCCTGCGATCTGCAGTCCAACTCAGGGTAATGTGGAATCCCGGAGCTGAGACCACTTTCAGGCTAGCTTGCTTCCAGCTAGGCTGTTGTAGATGTTTTTTATTCTGTCCACTAAAGCTACAGTGACCCAGCTGTGCTAGGGGCTGGGCAAAAGAGCTGAAGTCCAACAAAGAGAAAACACCATCTTTCTTCTTGCTCCTGTGTAATCAATAATTCAACCTTGTAAAGCAAGCTCGATGCCTGGGAGAGGGCTTGCTGCAGAGGAGACAAAGGCCATCCAGCATCCACCTCCACCTCTAAAATGTCTGTCTTTCTCCTTCCTTCTGTACCATCCCCAGGTTTGCCTTTGGGCACCCCACATGTGAATGTATAACTTATGCACATGCCAAGATATGGTCCAGCCCAGTCCAGGAGGGGTGGGGAATAAATGTTGAGAATAAGGGGAAAGAGGAGGAAAGAGTTTTAGATGTCAGGTGAGTTAATCAATGATTGTGGAAGTCAGTGTCCCCTCTGTGGTACAGGCTAAGGGGTGTGGTTTACCTGCTTGTGTGCACTGAGGGCATGAACAGACCATTCCCATAGACAGATGTGGATAGTAATAAAGCAGTAACAGCAAGCACCTACTTTGTGCCAACCATGATAGTGTATGTGTGTACGTGTGTGTGCGCACGTGCACACAGGTTGAAGATAAAAGATAGACTTTGTCTGACATTTTTGGTACCATTCCTGAGGTACCATCAACCATTTTTTTGAGGCATGGTCTCTCACTGGTGGGGAACTCACTAAGAAAGCTAGTCTGACTGGTCAGGGAGCTAACTCCCTGCTTCCAAGGGTGTCTACCTTTGTCTGCTTCCCCAACTGGGACTAAAGACCTGTGCTGCCATACTTATCTCTATGTTTAACAAGGGGTTTGGGTATTGAACTCATGTCATCAGAATTGCAAAGCGAGCCTATTACTGACTAGGCTATCTCTCTAACCCCCGCCCCCCATCACTGTTGAAGCTGGAGTTGTGAGTCACATGAGTTCCATGTCTGGGGAAGAACAGTAAGTTCACTGAGCCGCTTCTTCAGCCTGTCTCTTCATCTCCATATTCTTCCTTTTCAGCATAACTCCTGGGGGCGTTAATCTCCATAGTCATTCCCTGCACCCCCAGAATCCGCTGCCATTGCTGTAGTGGAATGAATCCCCCAAGAAGCAATGTCAATATTTGGCTACCCTCTCTTTTGCTCCCTTGCCATGCCCCACCATGCACAGCTTAATAAGGCAGGTTAGCAGGAATGACTTCCTCAGGGAGATCTATTTGCAGCAATTGTAAAGCCAGCAAGCACAACCACCCAACTAAATCCAAGAGTCCCCGGGAGGACAGCACCTCTCCAAAGACATAAAGAGGATTGTTTTAAAGGCATGCCATCTTGATTGATTTAGCAATAGTGAGTGGTACATTCCACAAAGCTTCTGGGCTGGGAATCCAAACTGTGAGAAGGTGCCAGAAAGTCATGGGGCACACCTGTGTCCCTGTAAGGTGGCGCGAAGGAGCAGGTCTGAGCTGGGGTTAACCAGCTCTTAATCAGTCACGCCAGCCTGCCAGCTCTGGCTAAGCAAAGCTCTCTCTCATCAAGATTAGGGCTTCGTAGCTCCGCCTGTGTCGGCCTGAGATCTGTCTTCGGTGGAAACTCAGCTGCTGAGACCACACAGGCCTAGGAATGAAGTTCTGAAAGTACTTCATAGACAAGCACTCACTGTAGTGAGGTCAATGTACCCCCTTCTCGCTGCCTTCCATCCTCCTTTTCATTCATTTGTGTGTGTATGTGTGTGCAGGTGTGTGTATCTGTGTATGAGTGTGTATGTATGTGCAGGTGTGTAGTATATATGTCTGTGTGAAAGTGTGTGTGTCCAGAGGTGTTTATTCATGTGTGTGTGAGTGTGTGTGTGTGTGTGTGTGTGTGTGTGTGTGTGTGAGAGAGAGAGAGAGAGAGAGAGAGAGAGAGAGAGAGAGAGAGAGAGAGTAGAACATAGTTTCTCATTGACCTGGAACTTGGTGAGTAAGCTAATAGATTGGACAGCCCATGAGCCCCAGAGATTGTCATGTCTCTGCCTCCCAAGTACTGGGATTATGAATGTGTATCAGCCACCATGCCAGCCACTTGGCTTTTTAAGGTAAGTTCTTAAAAACTCAGATAGATAGAACTCAGGTTTTCATATTTCCATGACAAGAATTTGTTTACTGAGCTGTCTCCTCAGGCCCTCGTTTATCCATTTGACAAAAACTTTTGAGTCAACATGTTCTGGGCTCTGCTCTAATTATTGGGTCTTCCATTCTGTCAGTAGGTTCATTGGTAAACCATGTAGTGTGAGAAAAAAGTCATGCAGTAGAGGGGCAACGAACACCTCTTAGCCATTCAAGTCTTTAGAACTTGTTTGTTAGCTGGTCTTACATGTTACTTTCTTCTTCCCTAGTGGGTAATAGGTAGCTGGGCCTCCCAGTCATCTGTGAAGATGACTGGGCCGACTGCAGCTCAGATTCAACCTACAATGCTGCTAAAGTCATTCCAAATCATGCCACCCTTTGCCAAGCCTAAATTTTGATTCAAGGAAGCCCATCTGGGAGGCTGGGTTGTATGCTGTCTTCCATGGTTTGGATCAGCCTGCCACTCAGTTCCCTCTGTTACTACAGCATGCAGCAAGTCTCGGGCTGCATGGAAGTGACTCGCGGGATTCGTCTTTCTCAATTCTGTTCATTTGTAACTTACAGGTGCAATCTATCAGTGAATAGATTCCCTCTGTAAAGCACTCATGTATCACAAACTGGGCTGGAGAGACAGCATGGCCAGGAAATCACTTGTTGTGGAAGCATGAGGACATTAATGGGAACCTCAGTACCCTGTAATCTCATCACAGGGAAGGTGGAGTCGGAATGGTCCCCGGAGCTCCCTGGCCATCCAGGCGAGGCAAATTAATAAGCTGCAAGATCAACGAGAGACCCTATCTCAAAAATAAGGCGGAGAATAGTAGATACCCAACACGCATCTCTGACCTCCATGTACACACACATGCACATGCACAAACCATTCATGGAGCCATGGAATAATCTAGTGTAAATGTTCAACTTTCTGGTTATCTGGTTCTGATTTTACTTAGACATACAAACACTCATACAAAAGTTTGTAGACACCTCCCTCTGCAGACATGGTTAAAGCAAGTATTGTGTCATTTTATGTCTTTCTTACATAAACAGTGTGTGTAAATGTCATCCTGCAACTTTTGCCATCATTGAGAGCATTCTAGATCAGCATAGGGCACTGCGATTTCCTTTCAAAAGCTGTTTAATGTCCTGTAGTGTAAGTGCACCTTTTTCCGATTAAAGATATAAAGGTGCTTTTGTTTCCTGGTATAAATGTTCAGTGTAACTATAGAAGCTGCATGTTTTAAGTTATTAAGGGTTGGAGCTTTAGCTCAATGGCTGGGGATGTGCTTAGCATGCACAAAACCTTGGGTTCCATCTCCAGTAACATGCACAAAGTATGTACATGTAATATAGATCCCTCTGGGGGCTGGAAAGATTGGTCAGTGGTTAAGAATGTATTCTGCTCTTGCAGAGGGCCCAAGTTCAATTCCAAGCACCCAGATAGGGTGAGCCATAAGAGCCTGTAACTCCAACTTTAGCTTTTGGGGTCTGGTGGCCTCTGAGGTACCTGTACTCGTGTGTACATATCCATACGTATAGACACATTCACACAGTATTAAAAACAAAATTCTGGAAAGCCTACAGATCCCACAGCACTTATGCTGATTTATACTCCAGTCAGACATCCGTGAAAGCTCTTTCTGATTTTATCTCTGCCCTTCCCCCTCAGGCTCAGACTTAAACTTTTGGGGACTGCCTTAAAGGAAAAACAGCCACAAATCCCCTGCCTTGTGACCCCAAATCTTGGGCTTTGCGGCACCCCCTTCTTTTGGCTGCCTTTCTCTCTTTGAGAATGTGCCCACTCTCAGGAGTCCTTCACGGATAGCTGGAGAGAGCCTGGTCGATGCAGCACTGAGAAGGGAAGCTATCTGATAAAAATTCCCCTTTGGGGGTGTTATTTTCAAAGGTCATTTCTGGGTGGTACTTCATTCTCTTGCCTTTTGATTTCAGATAGTTTCAAAAAAAGGGTCTCGTTTGTTTTTCTACCCCTGAGACTACACAGCATCTCTACTCAGAGATAGCTAATATCATCTCTTTGCTGTATAGTCTTCCAGAGATTTGATGCTTGTAAAACCATGTATGCAAGCTTCCGCCCCCGCCAAATATGCCCATGGGAGCATGGTAGGCAGTATAGTAGAACGGTTAGGAGTATAGTTTGTAAATCACGCTTCTTGGGTTCAAATCCCAGCTCTACCATATGTCACCTGTGTAAATTACCTCATTGATATCTGTGTCAGTTTCCATGTTTGAGAAAACTGTGTTGGGGTCATTACAACGATTAAATGAGCTAGTATTATAAAGTACTTCAACCATATCTGTACTGTAGGATGTGCTGGTTGGGATTTTTGTCACCTCAACACAAGCTAGAGTCATTTGAAAAGAAGAAATCTCAAGTAAGAAAATGCTACCAGGTTGACCGGTAGGCAAGCCTGTGCTGCATTTTCCTGACAAAGGAGAGATATGGGAAGGCCCAGCCAGCCCACTGTGGGTGGTGCCACACCCACACAAATGGTTCTAGGTCATGTGGAAAGCCAAGCCGAGCAAGCCATGGAGAGAAGGCCAGTAAGGAGCACTCCTCTGTGGCCTCTGCTTCAATTCCTGCCTCCAGGTTCCTGCCTTGAACTCCTGCTTTGATTTCCTTCAGTAAATGGACTGTGATCTGGATACATAAGCCAAATAAACCCTTTCTTCTCCCAAGCTGCTTTTGGCCAGGTTTTTATTACTGCAACAGAGACGAAACTGGGGCACAGGAAGAAGCAAAAATTCCTTCATCAAATCTTAAAAAGGAGAAGGAGAAGAAGAGAATAAGGGAGCAAAGAAGGAATCGTCCGACTGTATTTCATTTTATAACAAAATGTCTCTCAGCCATTTCCTCATTTGGTACCTGGGGACAATCTCTCTGTGTTGATAAGACACAGGCTATTTACCAGCTCCCTGGTGACAGACAGAGCAATTGTCCCCCCTCGCTACTAAAACCACCCCTGGATGACTAACCTTAGGTATGGACACTTTGCATTTCTGCAGATGTCAGGCAGGTTAGTCCAAGTGGAATCGCTGGGTCAAGGAGAGTGCACTGTGGTGTTGATAGCTGCCGCCGCCTTGTAGTCGTGGCGTTTACACCTGTCTGCCCTCTGAACCAGTGCAGCGACGAGGACCTGCTTGCAAGGCCCAGGAGATTGGTGCTAATAAGCCTTATGAACTTTGCCCATGTGCTAAGTAGGACCTGTAGCTCACTGAAGTTTTAATTTGCACATCTCTTCATGGTGGGGAGGCTGAGTATCCCAGCACACGCGCCCAGGTCTTCTTGTCTCATCTATGAACTGTCATCCACTCTCTCCGCTTTTCAGACAAGAATTCCTTACTTATTCCTTACTAACTGCTTGGGCCATTTTAGTATTACTTAGTAGTATTTTTGGGTGCGTGTAGTGTTTGCTTGTATTTGTGTGGGTATACATGTGTGAATGAAGGCACATGTATGCGCAGTTATGTATGCATGTGTGTGGAGGTCAGAGGGCCATGTTAGGTACATTCCTCAGTGGCTCTCTACTTCCTTTTTATTTGCTTTGTTTCTCTACTTTTTCAATTGGGCCTCTCATTGAGCGTGGAGTGCGCTGACGAGACTAGACTGCTTGGCTGTTGAGTTCCAAGGCTCTGCTCTCTCCGCCCAGCACTGGGCTACAGACGTGCTCTGCTGCAGCCTCTGGCTCCTGTGGGTGTGAGGAGCTCAGCTCAGTCCTCCTCCTTGCATAGCAAGCAGCATGTTATACACTTCCCAGCCACTGGTTTGTTTTTTTTTTTTTTTGCTTTAAATAATATTTCCAAATTAAAGTTTTTTTAAGATTTTCTTTGAAAAATCTTAAGATATTTATATTTAATTACATTTCTCCCTTCCCTTTTCTTCTTCCATAACCTCTCACAAATCTCTCCCCTCTCTCCTTCAAATTCATGGGCTCTTTTTCACTAATTGTTATCACATGCATATATGTATATATATATTATATATATATATATATATACATACACACATATGTATAAAACCTAACTATAACCCCTTCAGTCCCTATAATGCTACCTGTGTTTATGCTTTCAGGACTGACCATTTGTGACACTGGACACACTGATGTGATCCCCCCCCCACGCCGTCAGCTTTCCTCAGGTGCCAACAGACTTTTGTGTAAGCTTAAGGCCTCATGGACTTGTCTCTGCCCAGTTTGGCATTGATGTCTTTTTTGTTCAGCTCACGCTTGGGTAGCCATGTTGGTGAGAATGTATGGGTGTGGCTTTTGAGATTCTTAGGAGACCCAATCTCACAGTAAATTCTCTGGTCCTCTGACTCTTAGTCTTTCTGCCTTAAATGTAGGAGTGTTCTGTACAAGCATCCAGAGAAACCGGACTCCACAAATCTGCATTTTGATTTATTGTGGTTTTATGCTGTAATCTCGGTTGCAAAATGAAGTTTCCTTGGTGAGGGGTGAAGACTACATGTATCTGTGGGTATAAGGACTAAGGCTTATAGATTGTTGTTAGAGATTATGCTGGTTTAGCAAATTACTAGCTGGAGATTCTCCTCCAATCATAACTTCACCAGCACTGAGCAGTTGGCTAAGTTTTCAGTACCAGACTTGGTCTCTCTCTTGTTAAGTAAGTCCAATAAGAAAGTCACTGGTCACCACCAAGGTACACTTGCCACTTCTGCACCCTTAGAGTTACTATGCCATGCTGGTTGTTGATTGGTTCACGGGTGTCACGGGTGGGTAAGACTGTCGGTTACCTCCCTCCTTTGGAAGTTTACATTATTTTTCCTTTTTATTTTTGAGACACAAACACACCACATATATTTAGTACTTTTAAGATATTTATATTAAAATATTATTACATCATTTCCCCACTTCTCATTCTTCCCTCAAACCCCTCCCATGTCTTTTGTCTTTTCTATCTAGTCCCTCTCATTCTTGTAGCCCTGGCTTCCCTCTCAAACTTGTAGCCTCTTTCTCTTTGATTATTATTCACACACACACACACACACACACACACACACACACACACGTGCGTACATACACACATTGATATAACCTTCTTAGTCCACTTAGTGCTGCATCTATATCTATATCTATATCTACATCTACATCTATATCTATGTCTACATTTTTATCTATGTCTATATCTTTATCTCCATCCTCTAGGATCAAGTCCCACATTTTCAAAGCTGATCACATTGGTATTGGGTAACCAATTAGGGTACTCATCTCTGAAGACTAGTTCTCCCTCTCTTAGCGGTCATTAGTGGCCTGTAGTTCTCTGTGGGTGGGGCTCTATGAGAATTCTTTTTTCCATATTAGCCTGTCTATTGGTATTATCTCTGCTCAGGTCTTGGTCAGGCAGCCATCTGTTGCAATATCACAGAGGGAGCTTCCCTGTGTTTTCTTCAGGATATAATCTAACAGTAGACTTTCTAGCCCTAGCTCTTTGATCTTTCTAACCCCTTTCCTAGAAAAACACCCTCTATTCAAGCTGGGTAGCCCATGATCAGTTGTCCTCTATATTTTGAACAGTTGTGGTTTTCCAAATCGCCTCCGTCTGCTGTGAAGGATGAGAAGCTTCTTTTATGAGGGATGAGAGAGCTACACTTATCCGTGATTCTAAGAATAAGTATTGGGAATGCAGGGACTGTACTAGGTTTCCTCTAGGATCCATGGCCTCACTAGCCCCAGGTAGTTGTTGGTTACTGCCAAGGTCTGAGTGCCACTGGTCACCTTAGGAATATCTTGTCACACTAGTGTTGCAGTTCATGACTTTGCAGCTGAATAGGACTTGGTTGCTTTTCTTCTTAGGGAGTTCACATAGCACCTTCTTCTACTACGAAAGCTCGTCACATTGGGGAGGGGGCTTTTGGGCTAGCTCTGGCTAGACTCTTCTGAGTCCTGTGTTTTAAGTAGATGGCATCTTCAGCAATAGGGACTCACCTTCAACCTCTGGGAGACAATCGAGGGCAACAGTAACAGCCTATACTGTTTTGGAAGCCTCTTGGATTCCCTTGACCAACAACTCTAAAGGAGGTTCCTAACACCTGGAGCTGAGGTATTTGTTAGATGCCCTATGGCTCTTGGGGGGAGGATTGTCAGCCCAAGTGACATAACTTCATTTTGTGGGGGGGGGACACCACACAAAGAATATTTGCCAGTTCAACTATCATGAGCTTTTTCTCCTTTAAGTAGCTAGATTGGTGAATGACAAAATGAAGGTTGGTACAAGAACGTGGCCCACAGGATTGACTAACCAGGACTCATAGGGGCTCACAGAGACTGGAACAGCAATCAGGGAGCCTGTGTGGGTCTGATTTAGGTTCTCTGAATGTATGGTATGGCTGAATAGCTTGGTGTTCTTGTGGGATTCCTAACATATGGAGCAGGGGAGATGGCTGACTCTTGTCTACTTTTGGGACCCTTCTCCTTCTACTGGGTTGCCTCATCCAGCTTTGATATGGAGGTATGTGGCTAGTCTTATTGAAACTCATTATGCTATGTTTGGTTGACATCCCTGGGAGACCTGCTTTTTTCTGAAGGGAAATGGAGGAGGAGTGGATCTGGGAAAGAGGAGAGGTGGGAGGGACTGGGATAAGAGGAGAGAGGGGGAAACTGAAGTCAGGATGCAAAATATGAGAGAAGAATAAATAAAAATATAAAATATAAAATAACACCAAGTTAGGAATATATTATGTAAAACTTAATTCTCTAACAGGCAGAGGAAATGGAAGCTTTTTAGAGACTGCCTGGGAACTGAAACAATGCCCCCACATATGAGCATTCGCACACTCTCTTTGCCTTTCCAGAGCAGCTGCCTTCCAGGATGGCTGACCAGTGCTAGAAAATCAACCCTCACAAGCATGTAGTTACAGGGAAAAAATAACATGAAATTGCATGTCTTAACGAAAACTGAAAGTACCTCTTTGCCTCCCTTTAAGAGTTTCAGGCAGCTTGAATCTTTACTACTTCTACACGACACGCCCAAACTGGCAATTCTCCTGGAGGAGGGTTGCAAACCCAAACCACACTTGCCTAGATATCTGCAGGCAATTGCTGGTTAAAGGTCCCTGGCTACTTATGAGGTATGTTCTATCACTCAACTGCCAAAAGCAGCATGCATATTTGAGACTGTTGCTTCTGAGTCCCGTGTCATTAATTTATCTTATCCATCCCAAATCAAAATCATTTGTTGATATAAAAATGTTCACATACACACACACCAAAGTTCGTTGTATGAAGTCACCACACTCCTTCAAACTCTTCCATCTCCATGCTTAGTTGGCTACTGAATCAATTATGTCCATTGTTGTGGCCAGATAGACACCTTACAAAAAGCAATCAAAGGGGTTATTTTCATTCACATGTATGAGTGTACATGACATTGTGATATGACACTGTCATCCAGACACATGCCTAGCTGTGGTAGGACACTAGACTGGTTGCAGGTTAAGTCTAAGAAGGATAGAGTGTAGCATGGGGGAGCAGACATGGAGATAGCAGGCGTATACTGCAATGGGTCACACTGCACCTGCAGGCAGAAAGCAGTGTGCAGACAAGAAGGAGCATCAAACTATCAAACCCCAAGGCTGGTCCCCAAAAATCTACTTCCTCCAGCCTCCACCTTCTGAAGGCTCTATAACTTTCCCAAACAGGGTCACTATCTAGAGAGTAAATGTTCAAATACATGAGCCTATCTCATTCAAACTACACTTGCCACCATGTAGTCAGGGACTGCTCTTTCATTCCTAGCCACCTAGACCCAAATAATCACATAGAATCTATATTAATTACAACACTGTTTGGCCAATAGCTGAGGCATATTTCTAGCTAGCTCTTATATCTTAAATCAACCCGTTTTTTTTAATTTGTATTTTACCATGAGGCTCGTGGTTTGTTACCTCTTGCTTCTTGGGCAGCTACATGGCATCTTTCTCTTGACTCCACTTACTCTCTCCCTACATCTCTTCCAGCGTGACTATAGTCTGCCCTGCTATAGGCCAAACCAGCTTTATTCATTAACCAATAAAAGCAACACATATACATAAGGACATCCCACATCATCTCCCCTTTTCTGTCTAATTAAAAAGAAAGGTTTTAACTTTAACACAATAAAATTACATATACAAAACAGTTATCAAGCAAGAACTATAGTTATAATATTTAGTCCATTTACATTTGACAAATTAAGGAATGTACTCTATCATCTATCCTATCTTTGTGAGTCTAAAGCTTTATATCTAATTTATCTTTTATCATAACTAAGAAAAACTATAACTATCTGTCTTCAACTCCACCAAAGACCCCAGAAGGATATATTACCTAAGTAAACAGGAAGTACATGGTAAGCAATTTCCAAAGCTCTAGAGTTGACAGAGACATTTCTCTGACTGGACAGTCACCCAAAGTTCTTCTGTAACATTGGGGCATCTGTCTTCAGCCCGCAGGCCCATAGCATCCAGTAGACTTTTCCATGAAGCAATAAATTTTAATCATCAGTCACTTTCTTCTGTGTCCTGCAGAACGTCTGTCAGACGCTTTCATGAAGCAGGAACCCCGAAAGACCGTCTAGCCTTCTTTTAGCGAGTTCAGCAGTCATTTTTCTGTCAGCCCTGCATGTCCAGTTCATACAGCATACCATCAAGCAGACCAGGCAAAAGCAGTTTCTTGCACAAATGGCTAGCAAACTCCATAAGGAGCCTCTTTGATGCCCATCATCCTCTTGAAGTAATTGGTGCTGCCAGAAGCAGACATGTCTCACTGTTGAAAAAAGACTAAGTTTTTAAAAACATTTTAAATGCCATATTCTGTAGGTCTTTGGGAGGTTGAAAATTATCTAACTAACTGAAATATATCTCTGAATATCTAGAAAACCTAAATAATATGACTACAAGTTTGATTATTATAAATGACTATCTATTAACCTGTATTTCTTAATTATACTTTACATTTTTAAAAGAAAATCATGAACACAATACCTTAAGCAAGAGCAGAAATACATATACACAATGTAACAAAATTAACCTTAAATTTGTATCAATAAACCAAGATCCATACCAAGGTAAACTATTCGTTTCTATATCATATCCCTCATTTAAATGAAAGCAAATACTTATAAATAATCATTTTGGGAATTTGGGCATAGTTTTCTTCAAATTGCTTCCTGCTTTTTGTTAGGCAAACTACTTTAGGGTTCACAGAGACCTTTCAGGAGGGTCTTATTCCATTAAACCACATTAGTCTAGAAGGAATTCACAGGTTCTCATCTTCTGTGGAAACAAAAGCAGAACCTCTTCCAGAGCAACATATCCTTATACCCAAATTTTGAAGTCAAGATACCTTTATGTTGGTTTGACTTAGCAGGCCCCAGAATCAAATGTCTCTCTGCAGTCAAAAAATTCAAAGAAAACACAATAATATACACAATCCAAACTCTCTGTGTATATATAATCTTTACATGGCTTATTTTTCATTACACCTTTAATTTATGACTCTATTCTTTTATATTACTTTTACTGTTTCTTTAAAGACTTTGTTTTACTTTTTAAACCTATTTCTTCTTATAACTGTCTATACTCTCTCCCAAGCCTCCCTACATTTATCCAACATTTAGAGATCTTTTTATATGAATCTACCTTTATTGCATATCTGTAATCATTTTTTGACCAGGAGCATTTTGTTTTGTTTTTTTAAATACTAAAGAAGAATAGCTTGGACCAACTCAGTGGCCTTACCTGTCTGCTCCACCCAGTCCAACATAGTGAAGGCATGTTCACTTGACTCTGTGAGCCATGTTTACTGTCTCTGTGAGCCATGTTTGCCACCCCAGCTCCAGGGATACAGCGCGTCTATGTTGCCATTAAGTGATTTGTAATGTGCTGCTCACAGACCCTATTTAAGTGCAAGACCTCCCAAAAGAGCCAGAGTGTTGCCAGTATGAACCAGAGAGCCATCTCCCAAAGAAGCTGTGCAGTTTTTGCTGCTAATGCTGAGTCAGAAAGCCTTCTGTTAATGGAGCCATGCCTCTGTTTGCCATCAGCAAACAGAGCCTATCTGAAAAAAAAAATGCAGCTACCAAGAAGCCATGCTTAACTCTATTCTTTGTGTCTAGAATTCCTTCCCAAGTTCTCTCAGTTTTTATGTGAATGTAGCTGCCCCATATTGGTGTACCAATTTGTAGAAGGAGGCTGCTCTTTCATTCCTGGCTACCCAGACCCAAATAATCACACAGAAACTATATTAATTATAACACTGTTTGGCCAATAGCTTAGGTGTATTTCTAGATAGTTCTTGTATCTTAAACTAACCCATTTTTATTATTTTGTCTTTTACCACAAGGCCTGTGGTTTGTTATCTCTTGCTTCTTGGGCAGTTGCATGGTGTCTGCCTCCTTTAGCAGCTACATGGCATCTTTCTCTTTTGGCAACTATATGGTATCTTTCTCCTTGACTCCGCCTATTCTCTCCCTCTATCTCTTCCAGCCTGGCTTATTCTGCCCTGTTATAGGCCAAAGCAGCTTTATTCATTAAACAATAAAAACAACACATACACAGAAGGACATTCCACATCACCACCATAATATGCTCTTTTGCAGATGCCAGGAGAGGGTCTGATGATGGGACCTAGGCAAGTCACTAAGTCTCAGTCCTCAGGCTCTGGATCTGTACAGTAGGAAAGTCATGGATCCACCTGAGTACTTCCAACCAGGCTCGTCGGGTTTTTATCACTGTAGCAAAATGCTTGAAATAATCCATGTAAGAAGAAGAAAGGCTTGTATTGGTTTAGTTTTGAGGGGACTGTGGAGATCTCTCAGTCAGCAAAGTGCACATTTTATGCAAGCACGAGGGCCTGAATTTGATACCCAGGATACATAGTTTACACAAATCCATATGTAGTGGTTCATGCTTAGACTCCTTTGGGCTCACTGACCAGCCAGTCCAGCATAATTGGAGAGTTCCAGATCAGGTAGAGACCTTCTCTCAAAATTAAAGATGGGTGTTTCCAGAGAAACAACATCTGTAGTTGACCTCTGACCTCCATATTATACACCACACACACGATGGGGTGCAGGCATAGGGGCTGGGAGCTCAATTCATGGTCAGAGACTTAGGGTGATGCAGCATATTATAGAAGATGCATGTGAAGAAGTAGGGCCCTCACTCCATAGCCAGGAAATAGAGAGAGAAACTGGAATGCCACTGTCCCATTTTAGAACATATATACTGTGACCTGAGATGTCCCCCCTGAACCCCACCTCCCAGCAGCACTATGCTGGGGACAAAGCTTTTTCTATATAGGGCTTTCCAGGGCACACTATATCTAAACTTGAGGAACAGTACTAAATGAGCTGGCACATAGTAGCCATCTGTACAATGTCTGGCATTCTGGAAGCCCCTGATTTAGCTGTTTTAATTGTTACTGCCTTGAGACAGGGTCTTTTTTTAATTTTTATTAGCTCTACATTTTTCTCTGTTCCCCTCCCTGCCTCTCCCCTGCCCCTTCAACCCTCCCCCATGGTCCCCAGGTCTTCTGTAGCCCCCAGTGGTATCTAAATCACAATGTAGTCGAGGACGACTTGAACTCCTGGTCCCAATGTCTCTACCTCCTAAGCGTTAGGGTTACAAGTGTGACCACTGCAACCAATGTATTCAGTGCTGGGCTTCATGCCTGCTAGTGCTTCTATCAACAGTGATATATCCCTAGCCTTTTTATCATTATTATTATGATTGTTTAACTGTAGTGAATCCTCAGCTTTTAAAAGAAAATCACACGATCATCAGGGATGCCCTACTTTGACAGCTTCTCTCTAATTGGACAAGACTCCTGTACTCCTTAGGATGAGTTCCATAGGCAGCCAGGCAGTGGTGGTGCACTCCTTTAATCCCAGCACTCAGGAGACAGAGACAAGCGGATCTCTGTGAGTTCGAGGCCAGCCTGGTCTACAAGAGTTAGTTACAGGACAGGCTCCAAAGCTACAGAGAAACCCTGTCTCAAAAAACAAAACAAAACAAAAAAACCCAAAAAAACCCGAAAACAAACAAATAAACAAGATGAGTTCTATGGTATTTTCAGAAAGCTCCTTTGTATGTGTGGTGAGTACACATGTACATGTGGGTACATATGTGTGTTGTATGCATATGTGTGGGGAAGAGAAAAGTCAGTATCAATTGTCTTCCTCAACTACTTCTGCATATTAGCCTTTGGGTCAGGAGCTTTTTCTGAACCTGGATTAGGTCAGGCCAGTTGGGTGCTAAGTTTCAGGGATCCTCCCGTTTCTGTCTCCCAGCACTGGTATTAAAGGCCTGTGTTACCACACCTGGCTTTTGACATGTGTTCTGGGGAACCTTAACTCAGGTCCTTGTGATTGCATGGCCAGCACTTTGCCCACTGAGCGATCTCCCAGCCCCTTAGGAAACGTTCTGTTTCCACCATATCTGGCATCAACAACCGTACCTTTGATGTCAGCTTTTCCTGTGGGCAAGCTGCTTCCTGGAGAACGAGGCCATCCTGGTACACTGTTAGAGCCTCTACCTGCTCTTTAAACTTAGTGTATCTCTCCCTAAAATAAATACCAGGATGACTCTCTTTGGGATTTGCTCTGTATCCAGAGAGTTCTGGGATTTAATGAACTCTTGGTTGGGAGCTATCTCTCTATGGCCACATACTAAGTAATAACAGAGATAACAGCTGGATATGCGGTATGTGGTCCTAGTATGAGACAGATGGTTTGAACAACAAAGGAAAGAAATACCTTTTTGTCTAGGATAAAGTAGGACTTGGTTTAACAAATACACCTTGTCATTAGGAAGATGGCTCAGTCAGTAAAGCACTTGCCATGCAAGGATGAGGACCTCTGAGCTTGATCCTCAGAACCCACATAAAAGGTGGGTGTAGGGGCAGGAAAAATGGTTAAGAGATGCACTGCTCTTACAGAAGTCTTGGATTTGGCTCCCAACACCTCCATAAGGCATCTCACAACCACCTGCAAGTCCAGCTGCAGGGAAATTCAATGCTCTTTTCTGGAGTCTGAGGATACTGCATGCATAAATGCACATACATTGTGCGCATGTGTGTATGTGCAAGCACACACACTCAGAAGGGAGGACACTTTGATTTTAATAGCTCTTTATTTGTGGATATAGCAACTAAAATAGCTGTCAGAACAGTTTGTCAGAAGTGAAGCAGTGTCTGTCACATTCCCCACAGGTTCTGTGTGACTTCCATGCAATTTCCCAAAAGAACTCCCAGGCTGCAGCAAATCTGGGAGTTCTTGTAGCTCAGGGGACAAGAACCCTTTCTGTGGGAGGAGTTAGGGAAAGCTATGCACTCAGATTTGGGCTCACAGTGATGGCTGGACTGCAGGCCTCACATGCTAACCCCACATTTTCGGGGCCTGTGTTGCAGGGATCATGTACCGGAAGTCGTGTGCATCGTCAGCAGCCTGTCTCATCGCCTCGGCTGGGTACCAGTCCTTCTGTTCCCCTGGGAAACTGAACTCCGTGTGTATCAGCTGCTGCAACACTCCTCTTTGCAATGGGCCAAGGCCCAAGAAAAGAGGCAGTTCTGCCTCGGCCATGAGACCAGGGCTTCTCACCACTGCCCTGCTCTTCAACTTAGCCCTCTGCTTGGCGCACTGCTGAAGCTAAAGGAGATGCCAACCCCTGCTGCATCATCTGTCTGGCCCACACTCTCTCACCTTCCTGAGTCTCTTCTGGGTGTCCTTTTATTCTGGGTAAACAAACGGGTCTTTTTGTTCTTTTTCAAGTAATGCAAGATTGCCATGCACAAATACTTGGTAAGCTCTGAGCCAATTCAGTCTGGATTTCCATGGGTAGTTGAAGAAAACGCATGGAGCAGAAAGCCCAGCTCTTCCTAACCCAATCCGTGTAACCACCGCCAAGGCCATCCTGGAAGAATCAGCCTTTAGAAGTCATTGAGATATGCATCTGCCCTTCCCAAAGCCTGGAGCTTCCATTATGTCCCTAATGGAGTCAGTCTATTCCGGGACTGCTGCGAGAAGGTAACTTTGCTTTTGTGGGAGGGACGAGTCAGTTTTGCTCAAGGCTTCTGAACTTGAAGCTCACACTCCTGCTCCTGGAAACCATTTTCCGTGGTGGAATCAGCTGTCTGTGGTGACTCAGGACTCAAGAGCTGGGGCTTAGCCTCTCCAGGCCTGGCATCGGTCTGAAAAGTGCTTAGGAAAACCTTGTTCGTTCTCCTGGAGGAAGAGTTCCGCCGGGAGGCTAGGAAGATGAGGGGGCTGCGGGCCGAGCGGGTGCTGTCCTTGGTGGAGCTGAAGTGGGCACGCAGGCGTTTCTCATGGTTGGCGTGCTGCAGAGTCAGGCGACAGCAGAGGACCTGCCAAAACACCTTCCGGAACTGCTGAGAGGACACGTTGTAGAGGAGAGGGTTGACGACAGAACTGAGGTAGAAGAACGTGTCAGAGAAGGGGAGAAGGATCATGTACGCCTTGAAGTATGACTTGGTCCAGTCATGTTTGGGTTTTGCCGCAGCCATGATCCGCCGAACCTGATTTGGCATCCAACACACAGCCAGTGTCACCACAATCAGTCCTGGGCAGGCAAGAACAGGAGAGAAAAAGAAATGGGGGAGAAAAACAGCATGAGAACAAAAATAAATAAATAAAAACCCATAAAATATTCAGCCCTTGGTTCTGTTGCTTACTGGCCAGGAAAAAGTACCAATTTTTCACTGCTGTGCTTGACGGCTTCTTTTTGCTACTGGCAAAGGAGAATTTAATGCTGCTCCAAGCTCAGGGGACTTGGCTATGTTAAAGAGCGTTAAATGCTTTCAACAGTGTATTTATACCTGTGGGTGCCCGTTAATTTTCAAAATGTTTTCATTGTTGCGCGTGTATCCAGAAAATATCTCATGCTGGCCATAAATCTGGATTTGTCTTTTTGTTTCTAGAGAGGAACATAAGCTATAGCCATATTAGGTGAAATGGTATTTGTTTTGTAAACAATGACAGAACTAAGAAGACCCAGTGACATTTTTAAGTCAAATGGAAGTTGTTTCTCCTTGGTTCAACAAATATATTTTATGACAATTTTTTAGGATCCAAGTTCAGGAGAAGCAAAATTATTTTTATTATTTTACAGATTATTATACAGAAGTACCACTCAGGCCCCCTCCTTGTGCATGAGGCATTGGTAATCCGGACACTCATCTCGATGCCCCACCCTTGCATTCTAGCTTATGATCACAGTCACCTCTACAGTGCTGACAAACTGAAATCACGAAACAAGAAATATATATACACATATATGCATATGTGTAGATTAAATAACACACATATATGTATGTGCCAAAAGGTATATGTACCTCTAACCATGATCCTTTTATCTCTGCTAATTTTAAAACGTTTTCAGAAGCAATGCCCCTTCTACCTTCACATGGGAAAACAAATTATCCCCAAACACCCAAATCTCTAAAGCTCATTTTGTGTAGAGACCCTCGGCCTTTGTGGCACGGAGCTGCAGTGTGGATGGCCAGGAATGATCAGGTCCTATGGAAGAGGGAGGCACCACCCAGCCCACCCACTTCCAGACACTCACTTGGATGCCCCACACTTTCATTTCAGCCTACATGATCAGAGCCACCTGGAACTGCAAGATTAGGTAAGACTACACCGGGGGGAAAAAAAAAACAAGAAAAATAATCCTGGAAATCTTTCGGGCTTTCTCTTTTCTCAAGATGGTGAGCACCCAGAACAAAAGTTCCCAGGAGAGGGGCGGATATCTTAAAGCAGAATTTGATGGAACTGGAGAGATGGTTCAACAGTTAAGACCTAAGTTCTGTTTCTGATACCCACATCAGGCAGATAGCAATGGCCCATCACTCTATTTCAGGGGATCTGACACCTTCTAGTCACCTCAGCACCTGGAGTCCTATGCAAATTTTTTTAATTTTGCATTTTACAAGTAGTTCTTCCCACTCTGAACCCAATTCTCTAGGAAATTCAGAGAAGTAACAATTGGTAGCCACTGTTTCTTGCCCAGAGTAGAAGGTCGATAGTTCTTTAGTTAATGGCCCAGGGCAAGCAGACATGTTCATGAATTCAGGGTTAGCCCGAGTATGCTTTGACGGGTAGGGGAGGAGCCCTTGAGGGTACATAATTCAGCTTCTCCCAAAGACAGACGCTTCAAACAAAGCCATCTGTCAGCAGGGAGAGCCTGGGAAACTCAGCTCCTTTGTGAATTTCCAAGGATTCCTTCTGTCGAGCCTCAGCCAGGGCTTTGAGATAAAAACCAATCTGCTTATTTCTTCACTTTGAATTTGTTTCTCGGAGAACAGTCAGTAAATCTAAGAATAAAATAGGCAGCGCAACGTATTGATCTGATGAAAAGGCTAAATAAATAAATAAATACTATCTCAAGTCAAGAGCTGATTCCAAATCATCTTGTTACCACTGCTGGATAAAAACAACAAAAATAGACACTTTCTGAATTAAAAAAAAAAAGACACCTGCACAAAAATCCGGGACTATGAGGGGCTCCCAGCCACCAGTGCCAGACTTGTTCTGAAGTTTCATAGTTCCGAGTGACTGGCTCAGTATTGATTATGAGGGAGAACAGATGCCTGGATGGCTACATGGGGAAGCTACACATTTTCACTAAGCTTCATGGTTTTTCCCCTTGTTACTGAACTTTGCAGAACAAGTCCAGCCATCATATGAGGATGTATTTGTTAAAATATGTTAATCGAGTGCACAGCTTTCTGTGCGGGCTGTGCAACACTGTGGGAGGTTGTTCTCTGAGAGCTAGCAAACTGACTAGAAGCTCCTTGTACCTCCCACGGGCTGAACGTGGAAGAGCTTTGAGAGGCAACCAACAGAAGTGATGAGAGAAGGCAGGTTGGAGAGGAAGGGGAGGGACATTAGGGTGGAGGGGAGAGATTTGGGGAAGAAGGGGAGAGGTGGGGAGGGGGAGGATGAGAAGCGTCCTGAATGTCCTCTTGCATTGCACTGCCTTCTGCTGTCTTCATCGCCCTCTTACACATCCTTCCATTAACTTCCTGCATGAACTCGCTCAGCCCCAATTATCCTGCACTGATCATCCCATCGAAGGAAGGAGATTTTAGTTTTAAAAAAAGAAGGAAAGGAAGAAGAGAAGAAAGAGGAAGAACAGGAGGAGGAAACCCAATGTGCAGGTAGGAGAAAAGGGACCAGACTGTGGCCTGGAGCTTGCTTTGTAAGTCTCAGCCAAGATGAAATCCTGGCTGTGAAATTGAAATGAGATAGCACATGGCAGGTGGGTCCATTTGAGTGAGTAGCAGCAAATGAGAGAAAAGATCAGAATTCCTCAATGATAAGGAGCCCATAAGGAAGCTAGGCTTTCTGGCTGTAGAGGTAGGTGGGCAGGACATTGAGTTCAGACCTGAAGAGAGAGACAGGGTGTGAATAGAAATGGGTGGGTTCTAATTGGTGCGCACAAGCAGGCCTAGACACATAACCAGGAGTTGGGAAATTAGCTTTGTCTACTCCAGTGTCTGTGCTGGGCACTTACTCCCCACATGGGTTTCCATCTCCGACAACCCAGAGAGGTCAAAGCAATTAGGACCTTCACTTAACAAATGAGAGACCTGCCCGTCTACAAAACCTGTGATGCAGAATCCCTTTTCCTCTCAAGATGCAGTACTATCAATTTCTCCTATTTTCAGTTTGGTAAAGAAACACAGGCAAGATAGCTACAGAGATGGCTTAGCTGTGAAAGTGTCTGCCTCCCAAGAGTTCAGGTCTCTGGCCCCCATGTGGCATGACAAGCCCACCTGTGATGCCAGCCTTGGAATGTGGAGACTAGGGATTCCCAGGGCAACATGGCTAGTCAGACTAGCCAGATTGGTGAGCTTTGGGCTTGACTTTGAGGCCTTGCCTCTGTGAATAAGGTGGAAAAGCCAATTAACAAGGATTAACAACATGATATCAACAATCTTGCATATGTGTGTGCAAGGCCTCCACTTGCACACACATATGCCCCCACACAGGTGTCAACATACATATGCAAACATGCATGCATGTACATGCACATACCTCACAAAGAGACAGACATGAAAATGGAAAAAAATAAATAGGCAGAAAGTCGTCATTAACTATGGCCCATATATATGTCACTCTACCCACCCAAAGAACAATCCATACATTTAAATGTTTTCAATCACACTAAAAACAAAAAGGTGACAACAATCAGTAACAACAATTTTTACAATGCTGCCTAACTCCACACAAGTGTAGCTCGATTTCTCATGCAAGCGAAATATGTAATCATTGTGAAAATATTGTCGGTGAGGTTTTTTTTAATTCTTCACTCGCCCCTGCCCCAACTAATTAACTTCCCCAACTGCTCCTTCCCCAGACACATACACAACCTGCCTTTGTGATACCACCGAGCACTGCTGAATCCGAATAGGATTTCTGAATGTGTCTCCCTGACTTTTCGCCAGCCCCTCACTAGAGACCCTTCTGTAAAAGTGCTGGTCAAATTTTTCAAAATCTACATTGTTCTGAAAGTGCAAAAATGTCTTCTGCGTGTCTCATCCCAAGCTCTGACTCTCGGGAACACACAGATCATGACAACTGCCTGGTGGAGCTGTCGGCATATCCTTCCCCCACCTCAACCGGACGTGAGAAGAATGTTTGCCACTCTGTGTTTAGAAAGATGGTTTTGTTCTATGAAAATGGAGTGCTGGGTATACAAGGGGACACCAATGGCAGTCTGAGACATACCCACAGGCAGTGTGAGAGTCGAGTTAGCCTTTCTAGAACAGGAAGCCAACCGTCCCCTTTGTGCAAAATTTGTCATTTCACAATGACAGCTAATTGTTCATTTTTACATTTGAAAATAAAATATTCGTCCTTTTCCATGATACACTGTTGGGGACAAATATCATACCTACCATGTCCAGAAGTAATGCTCTCTTTCAGCTGTCTGCAATTGGCTCAACTCCAGTCCCAACTTCTCTATAGCTTACACATGCTTTAAAGTCTTATTCATGGCTTAATGGAGTGCATTAAAGATTTGACTAAATTTATGTTTGGCTGCAATCAATTTAGACTTGTGTATTACATTTGGGGAGAAAAATCTATAATGCTTTGGTCTGTGTGCTACAGCATGGAGCCCACATTTAAACAGTGTGAGTGTGAACTTGAATGAAGATTGGCGAACTGAGCCCTCTCACGTAGAGCAGGTAAACTGTCTTAACTGGATTATTGATAGGTCGGTATTATACCCCAGACAGCACTGCACTGTGGACTTTGAAATACCTTCATATCTTATCTGCTTCTCCACATAAGCAGTCTGGTTTGGCTCCTCCATCACAACTGTAAAGTGACAAGAGCCATAAGACAATGACGCACACACACATCCTTGGAAGAATAATGTTTACAAAACAGGTGCAGGGCTGCAGAAATGGCTCAGTGGGTAAGGTGCTTGCTACACGAGTGTGGGGGCTTGAGTTGTTCTCCAGAACCCACATAAAGCTAGATGCCGTAATGTGTGCCACAGGAGGTGGAGACAGGAGAACCCCTGGAACCTCCCAGGCCAGATAGCTTGCTTTAGGCAGCAGTGAACTAGAGAACCCATCTGGAAAACAAGGTGGAAGCAAGGACCCAGGCATCTGAGACTGTCCTCTAACCTCCACACACAGTGTGCTTCCGGGGCATCCGACACTGTCCTCTAACCTCCACACACAGTGTGCTTCCGGGGCATCCGACACTGTCCTCTAACCTCCACACACAGTGTGCTTCCTGGCATCCGACACTGTCCTCTAACCTCCACACGCAGTGTGCTTCCGGGGCATCCGAATCTGTCCTCTAACCTCCACACACAGTGTGCTTCCTGGCATTTGCACAGCCACACCGGCATACGTGAGCATTGTCCTAGCTTGGTTTCTGTGTTGCTGTGATAAACACGATCAAAAGCAACTCAGGGAAAAAAGAGGCTATTTCATCTAAAAGGTTAGAGTCCATCATCAAAAGAAGCCAAGGCAGGAACTTAAAGCAGAAACCACGGAGGAATGCCGTTTCTGGATTCGCTCCCAGGCGAATGAATGTTCAGCAATCTTTCTTATATAACCCAGGCACCTGTTAATCCCTAAAACAGGAGGAAAAAGACCACAGACCCAAATCATCATGGTAAAATTAAAGCAAGCAATTAATTAAAGCAGGCTTCCTTATTTGTGTACGTAGGCTGCCTCCCCCTAAGGCAGGGCTCAGAGATCAGCATGGGATGTGAGGAAGACAAGGTTCTTATAGCTCAGAGATAGGGGTTTACAAATGGAGGGTTGGCAGACAAAGTAGGCGGGGTTTCAGGAGTGGAACATAAGCACAACAAGTTAGTCATAATGACCTCCTGAAACAAAGACATGAGTGCAAGGTTGTCGTAACAAGGAAGCCATAACAACATTTCGAAACACAGGTAGGGTTGCAAGATGGCTATTACAACTTTTTGAATGAAAGACATGGTTGCCATTTCCTGGAACAGGCAGTACAGAACCGTTTATAGTTAAGGTTACAGATGGGGCATAGCCCAAACCTAGAGAAACAGATCTAATCACAAACAGGAATGAACCTTGTTTGTCTTTACTATAAGATGACTTTCAAACCTAAGAAGGAGGCAGGCTGGTTCATTGGCCTACCCGCCTCAATATGGTACCACCCACAGTAGGCTGGGCCCTCCTATATCAATTAGCAATCAATAAAATGTTCCATGAACATGCCAACAGGCCAATCTGAGGGAGGCAATTCTTCAGTTGAGGTGTCTCTAAGTTTGTGTCTAACTGACAGCTGAATCTACGGCAATCATACATACACAAAGATTAAAGAAACTCTCCCCTGAAAACAGGAGCAGTACACATGGCTAACTCCACACCCTGAGTATGGGGGCATGCATTTGTAATCCCAGCACCGAGGAGATGGTGGCATCTCCACAGCATTGGGGGCAGATGGCTTGGTTTAGTTTCCACAGACTCATTTGGTTCTGCAGCCCTGGACGTGGTAGCATTGACTTGTCTAGGACTTTACTCTCCTTTCTCCTCTCTGACCATTAAGGTAAAGGTCATTATCGAGTATATCCCTGTGGTCATCTCAAAGTGTCAGAAGAGGCCATATCCTGTCACAAATGAGGACACTAAGCCCAGGTGGTTTCCCCAAGATCTCTGAGGTCCAGAGCACAAGACTCTTTGTCTCATGCCCATAGCACTGAGGCACCCTATCTCTGTCAATGGAGGCTTTTGTGCTGTTGTAGTTTGTGGGGGAGAGTCCAGATTTAGGCTCAAGTGTTGACCTGTCAGCATGGGAGGAGGCGAAAGAGACATCAACGCAGCTGGTCACAGTCCATGTTAAAACTCAGTCCTCCTCTAAGATGCATTCATTGGAATTCTTAGGTGCATGATTCCCACCCAAAGGAACACAAAACTCTAATCTCAGACAGCCAAGAGTGTTCAGGATACAATGTGGTGACCTGGCCTACAATGACTCTATCCATCTGCCCATGTATCCATCTGTCATTGATTCTATTCATCTGTCTAGTCACTTATCCATCTATGTCATCAGCCTATCTATCATGGTCATTTATCTATGTATACATGTATCTATCATCTATATATCTATCATACATTATCTATCAATCATCGTTATCTCTCTTCCAGCTAGTCAGCTATCTATCATCTATCTATCAATAAGTTCTTCTGACCATCCATTTTTCTAACAGTGGCCTATTATCTATCTATCTACCTATCTACCTATCTATCAAGCGTCTACTCATTGCTTACCTATCTCCCATTTATCACTCCTCTGTCTTTCCAATCACCCATCCATCATATATCAGCTATCTTTCCATCTGCCCACCCAACCTTCCTCTCATCTATTATCTGCCATCTAGCTAGCTACCAGCTATTTTTGATTTCTCACTTGTCTGTCTACCTATTTATCTGTCCATCTATCTTATATTAGTACTTACAGAGAAGTTATGATTAAGTCAGGTTTGGTGGCATCATTTATAATACCAGCACTAAGGGAGCAAAGATAAGTGGATCCCTGGAGCCTTTCGGCTGGTTAGAGACCTTAGCTTAAACCAAAAGTCTGGTGCCTGAGAATAATACCCAAGGTTTCCTTCTGGCTCCACATGCATGTACTCATGAATTACATTCAGACAACCATGCACAAATACACTGAGAATTGTTATTTGCTAGAACTGACTGAATAGAAAAGATATGGAAATTTATAGCTATCCCCAGAAAGGCGGTTTGTGTGATTTTAACAAATCCCAAAGAGCCCCTTTCCTACCTGTGTCAGAGTCCACTTCCCTGAGCTATAGGAACCTCGCGGGTGCAGGGGGCAGGCTGAGGGTGGTGAGATTTCTGTAATTACTGTGCTCGTTTTGCCCTTTTCCTACCCGCTTCTGCTTTCTAATTTAACTCTGGTTACAGTGCACAAGGACTAGACATTTCATTAGCTCTGGGTTTTTTGTATTTATTTATGTTTATAGTCTCTGAGTGTCCTTATTCATGCAGCAGACACCTCTTGATTGACAGTGTTCTATTATGGACATTGTCTGTCCTAGGCAATGATGCTAAGAAGAACCACACGACCTCAGCCTAGGTAGTTCAGAACCATGAGAAAGGTCAAAGGAGAGCCTTAAGGCAGCCAAAGCTGGGTGCTATCCAACTTTCCCCCAAACAGGAACAGAGTTTTTTTTTTTGGAAAGGACAGAAATTTAAACTTGACACAGCCTAGAGTCACCTGAGAAGGAAGTCTCAACTGAAGCATTACCTATGAAACTAACCTTTGGAGGATTGTTTTGACTATTAACTAATAAAGTATCACCTAGTCCACTTTGGGAGGTACTATTCCCTCTTTAGGTGGTCCTGTGCTATAATCAAAATCTAGCTGATGATAAGCCTATAAATAAACCAACAAAATGTTCCTTCATGGTTTCTACTTTAAGTTCTTTCTTGAGTTCCTGTCCTGACTTCACTCAGTGAAGTGCTGTGAACTGGAATTATAAGGCGAATAAACCTTTTCTTCCTCTAAGTTGATTTTGGTCAAAATGTTTAATTTATTATGGCAACAGAAAAGGAAGTAGAAGAGAAGGGCCAGGGAGTTGCCTCAGTCAGAAGAGTGTTTACTGTGCAGCCATGAGGAGCTGAGTTAGGCCCCCAACACTAGCATAGAAAGTCAGCTGTGTTGGTGCACAGCACAGGGAAGGAGTGAGAGGAGTTGGGTACAGAAGGGAGACAAAATCAGTGGCCAGTCGGCCGCGCTTAACCAGTGTGCTCCAGGTTCAGTGAGAGACCAAAAGAGCAATAGAGAAAGACACCAACATTGGCCTCTGCCTTCTGCATGTATGTGCATGCATGCACACACACAGACACAATTAAAGGAGAGTAAGAGCTAGCCTAGAGGAGAGCAACCTAGGCCAGGCAAGACTTAGCACTGCTCAGAATTGGGGAATGAAATGGTAGCTTACCTTCTGAGTCTGACAAGGCTCAGCAGGGCTGCAGAAAGGAGTGAGGCAGTGGGAACCCAGCGTGGTGAGAATCCTCCACCAGACTCTGTGGGCTATAAATTAACTTGCATATAGTAGGGGAAGGAACATCTGCTATCAGCTGACATTTAAATCGCAATTGCCAATGGAAAGTAAGCATATGGTTAGTTGAATGAAGAGCCAGAGAGAGACAAATAAACCCCATAAAGGGTTTTAGCACTTTTCCAGTTTATATGGTAGTGCTTGCCAATCTGCTTCCGCATGCTATCGAAGGCATTGATCTCACTCTCTGACCTTGCCTGACCCAAGAAGCCCACCTTGGGTTAGTTTCCAACTTCTGAGACGATGGTTCTCACACAAGGGTGAGAGAAATAGCATCAGCACATGGAACTTTTTAAAAATGCAGATTCCTGGGGCTGGGTACCAACTCTATGGCTCAGTTGGTAAAGCCCTTGCTTTGAAAGCATAGGATCTGAGTTCAGTCTCTAGTCCCCATGTAAAAATCTCAAGATGGAGGACTGCAGCTCTAATCACAGGGCTGAGGACATGGATATGGGCAATCCCAGGGCCTTGATGTTCAGACAGCTTAACCTATTTGTTGAGGTCTGGGCTAGTCCTGAAAAAAAAAATATGAAGTGGATGATTCCTGAGGAAAGCCATCTAAGTCTGTCCTCTGGCCGATACACATAGCCCCACACACTTAGGGGATCCTTAGGTCTAACCTAGATTCACTAAATCAAGCTTTGGAGATGTGGGCTCCATGATCTGAAATTCATAAACCTTTGGGAAATTGTGCTGCTCACTCTAGCTGGAGGGTAATAATGTAGACATACACAAAGTGAGGTTGGGCATCAGTGGGCTCTAGATGGGCTCTAGCACTCTCTCTCTTTCTTGCCTTTGTGGTACTTCATCTTAATGTACATCTGCAGGGTGAGCTGCCCGTAACTAAAGACAGTTCTCCTCCAGGTCATCTCCTTGACAACCACCTGCCCATCTTTGATTTTGTCTCTCACTGTCCTTATGCTCTCTGTCTCCACTTCCCAATTCTCTTCCTTTCTCGTTTCCATTTCTCCATGGTTCTCCAATATGTAAAGCAACGACATCTCTCTTTTCTCTTCTCTCTGTCCCCTTCCCCAATTTGCCCTCTTTTATCTTTCCCAAGTTTACAAATGCAACCTGAACATAACAGACGTTATTTTCTGGAGTGGCCTTGAGGCAGACACTAGATCAGTGGCTCCAAGATCCTTATGGTCTAAAGAACGGTGGCGAGCATCACTCATTACTAAATTTGCCGAAGGAAAGAAGAGGAGTGTGGGCTACAGTGGGACTAGAATATGGCTGGCCATGAAGTAAAGGCTCTCACTCCAGCTTTGCATCTGTGAGCTATGCCAGCCACACACCCCTATCAATGAGATGCAGTCAGTTATGAACTCAAGGCATCCATGCTGTAGGGCCAACTCCATGTCCTGTGTTCTCTAACCCTGTTCAACTTGTTTATAATGCCAATAGTGACCCCTAAGCTCGGTAGTCTCTGTTCAGACAAATTGGTCTTATTGCCTTCTTTCTTATTGAGAAATGCTATTGAGGTGAAGATGGAAAACCTCCCAGAGTTTGTTTTCAGAGAAGAGCACAGACCATGGCTTCAAACTGATGCAAACGCCACAGATGGCTGCTTCCATCCATGAAGACAGATGGTTGGATGTCCCATCCTTGTCCTGGGAAGTTGATGGAGCCCAGGAAAAAGCTTTCTCCCCAAGATGGTCTATCTACCATGTGGAGGCCAAAGACACCCCGAAATGGGGCACAGGTTCTAAATGGCCTGTAATTTGCTAAGCAACCTCATCCTCATTCTGTGCTATAAGCTGAGGTATATGACACAAACTATAAATCTTTGCAGTAGCAAATATATATTTCAAAAATGAGCCCTCTTGTCTGGGATTTGAACATCCACTTGACCTCAAAGTCAATGGCTTTCTGGGTCATCGCTGTGGTTCACTGCCTGGGGACCTTCATGATGCATGGTAAATGAACAACTAAAACACAGCGGACAAATATTTTCTATGTGCATCTTAACCAAATATAGATTTCTATAAAAACAGACTGCTTCTCTGGTGGTGCTGATAGTAAAGTCCTCCACTGTAGCGTGGCTGCAAAAGCCTACAGTGATTTCTCAACATGAGAACCCAGCCATTTCTTCACCAGTCACACATAGTACAGGAGTGGGTGGAAGGAACCAGGGCACAGTGCCCTGCAAGCCTGCTGCGGAAACTGTGTACCACTTAAAGAGAAGCTCACAGTTGGTGCAGCCACCAGAACAAATCTACTCTTACCACCTGGGCAGGAGCAAGCCACATTAATACTGATTAATGGCTAAAAACCTGCTCTCTCTTTTCTTTTCCTTTTTAAATTTGTACTTGTGTATGAGCACAGGGTGCACACAGACATGTAAAGGCTAGAGGTTGACACTGAGTGTCTTTCTCAGTTGTTCTTAACCTGTCTTTCGGACTGACCCTACTAAACTGGCTGGCCACTGAACCCCTGGCGAGCTCCTGTGTCTTCCTCCCCAGGGCTGGGATTACAGCTGCGTACCTCCCCCATACTTGTTTTTTTCACGTGGGTTTTGTGGTATGAAACTCAGAGCCTCATGCTTTCCCGGCAAGCACTTGTGTGATGGAGCCCAGCCCTGAAATACAGCATGTTCTCATAGAACGTAGTTGTCTATAAATAGTAAATAGTGAAAAAGCGCAAAAGGCTAGCAGTGAGCAGACCTCAGGGATCGGCACATTAGTGAAACAGAGTCCCCAGAGCAGTGGGATGAGGCACCCAATATGTGCGGGTCAGGAGTTTGGGCTTCCCAGTCTGTGGTGCCTGTCCTTCTGGAAGCTCCCGGGAGTAGAGCTAGCCTATGATGGAGGGGCTGTAAGGGAGTTTAGGGCTGTGGAGAAAGACTGACATGACAGTACTCTGCTCCTGTCCTTTCTTCTTCCTAAGATTCCTGTATGGGTCCCAGAGTCTAGGAGAATCGGGACTAATATCCTCTGACTGGGAGAGAGGAATAGCTAACCAAGGTTGCATTTATCGGACCAGGGATGCAGGCGGGGAATCTCAGAGAGAGAAAGGTTGCACCAAGAACTTTCTCCTGGAGAAACCACTTAAAGAGAAGCTCACAGTTGGTGCAGCCACCAGAACAAATCTACTCTTACCACCTGGGCAGGAGCAAGCCACATTAATACTGATTAATGGCTAAAAACCTGCTCTCTCTTTTCTTTTCCTTTTTAAATTTGTACTTGTGTATGAGCACAGGGTGCACACAGACATGGAGGCATGGAGGTTGTCTCTCTGCTGCTAGCCTGGCCCGGAAGAGAGGATCAGGTTCTGAAAGGCTTGGTGCTGGGAATTGTGGGTAATCTGTGTTATACAAATAGTAAACCAGACTCCAGTTACTACAACTTGCTACTGCTGTAGCATCCGTGCCAAAGATTAAATGACAGCTGTGGCTCCGTCCTTCCTGATCGAAACATGGGGTGTGTGAGGCAGCTCAGGCAGCCCTAGCAAAATGCCACTGACTGGTGGGTGAAGCAGACAGCATTTCTGGAGGCAGATTTAGTCTTTAGTCTCCTCTGATACTAACTGTTCTTGTGCTTTCTATACTAAAGCTCATTCCTTTCCCTGCTGCTTGCCAAGACGGCCCCATGGGGTACAGCAAAGGTCAGTCGATGAAACAGGAGACGGAGTAGCACATTCCCCAAAGAGACCTGTGCAGACCTTCATTTGTCTCAGAGTAATTCACCAGACCTTTAAGTCCCAGTCCACCGCAAAGACACCGCAATGCTCATCCGAGAAGCTGGAGGCCAGCTCCAGGAACGGACGGCTCATATGTAGCCCAAAGCCGGAGAAAAATGATGAGGAAGGCCTCCAAAGAGTGCAGGGTACAGGCAGAGGGCTGCCATGTCTACCCTCTGTGCTGGGAGGCCTCAGGAAAAGGAAAGCTGATCACTGCATTGCCACTGGAGCACAATTAGATCTTCTCGGGAGGGGACGCGGGGAGAACCGAACATGAAGATGGAAAAATGGCCTCCCACTCTTCCTGAAGCCAACCGCTGACATAGCAAGAAAGAATGCCCCGGCCGCATCCAGCTTTGCTCCCATCTGACATGGGAAGTGATGCCGGAAAAAGCATCCTCTTCTACAAAATAGAGATAAAACCAACGGCTGAGAAGGCTAAATGAGACAATGGAAGCCTAATAAAAGACCTGCTACCACATAAGGGACATTGTCCGTTATGACCATCACCACTGTGACTGTTTCTATCTGCTCTCATCCAACACAGCCACACCACTGCTCTGCCCACATCTACAGTCATCCCCATATTACTTCCACCTCCATCTCTGCTGCTACCTCCAATATCACGTCTACCTCCCCTGCCAGCACTTTAGGAGGACGTCCACAATCAACTTCAACTCTGCCTCCACCAGCATGTCCTTTTCTACCACCAGTACCGTGTGCCTATGTCCAAGTACCCGCACCATCATTGGTCCAGCCCCCAGCTCCACTGGATAACTGTACCCACAAGCACCTCCACCTCTACTATCATTGCTTCCACTGACATCACCACCTTCGCCGTCATCTTTGTCTCCACCATCATCTTTACCTCTACCTTCATTTCTACCTCTACCGTTATCTCCGCCCCCACCATCACTTACACTTCTACCACCATCACTGCTGCTGCCTTCTCCACTTTGTCTCATCTTATACAGCACAGATGTGACATTCATCTCCATCATTATCACCTCTGCTATGACTTTCATTAACATTAACCATATCTATTCCCTCAACCACCCCCAGTACCATCCCCACTATATGCTGCTAGCACCATATCACAACACAGCTCCTTTAGGGACATTGTTAGGCTCATCTCAACTCCAGACTCACAGATAAGTTCCAGAAAGATTCCTCTTCCTATTATTAATAGCAGAGCAAGGACCAGAACTTAGATCTGATTGACAGCCTAGAGGTCTCTGTACTGCCTGGAAATGGAACACCTACTGCTCTGCCCTGAGGCCTCGATTCACTTACCAACCCACAACACACACACACACACACACACACACACACACATACACGGCACAAACACACACAAACGTGTGCTCACACGCACACACACGCACACATGCGCACAAGCACACTTTGATTTTAAAGTATAGGAACTGGAAACTGATGGAAGATAGGAGCTAAGAAGGGAAAAATAATCCAAATCCCAGGAAGACTGGGTCCATGAACCCTCTCTCAACTTCCTGTCATTACAGAGTTCTAGAAAGAGGGATGACAAAGCGGAGAGATGCTCTGAAACTGTCTAGGCTCCTAGTTAATAGCCCAAGAGAGCCTTCTCTCCAGCAACCTTGGCCCTTACTTCTCTACCCTCTCCTTCACTCCACTAGCCGAGGGAAGGGGAAAGATGTAACAGCCAGATTTGAACCTCAGCCCTTTCACTCACCAGCTATGTGGCCATGGGCTTGTATTTCTGTAGAGTTGAGAAAAAAACAGCATCCATTTCATGATCATTAGGAAAGCCCAAGGACGTGTGTGCACATCGAGCACTGAACACAACAGTCATTGATGAACAGCCGCGCACAGTACTTATTACACAGTTCAGTTAGCTGCCCCAAGACAGAAGCTGCTCCACTGAACACAGCGCATGTATTGCAAACTACTTCTAAACACTTCTAATGAACTTAGACTCACACATTTCTTATTTGTGTGCATGTGTTCATGTGTTTAGGTTCATCCACACCCTGAGAACTTGCACGTGGAGGGTTAGAGGACATTTCAGGGGATTTTCCCTGCACACTCTTTACCTTTCGTTCGCTTGAGACAGGAAATGTAGGCAAGGATGCCTAGCCAGTAAGCTGCAGAGATCCTCCTTTCTCTACTTCTTCAGTGCTGGGGTTACAAGAGATGCTTATACACCCAGCTACTTGGCATCAGTTCTGAGGCTTGAACTTGATGCTAGCACACCCAGGCATTTGGAATGTGTTCTGCAACTTGAACTTGTGTGGCCCAAGCACTTCACTAGCTAAACCGTCTCCCTAGCCCTACATTTGTTCATTTAAACCTTACCAAGAGTCCCCACAAGGTTCCCCCTTATTTACTCTCATTGCCAATGCACAGTTAAGAAAGTTGGGGTTCAAGTGTGTTAAATTACCTACCAAATTCACACAGCTGACAAACAGCAAAGCCAAGGGCTTGACCCTAACCACCCAGTCCAGAATCCTTGTGTTTATGCCCGCTGCCCCCAGCTGACCCTCCTCACCCTAGAAGCATGCCAGGGGACCTAAGATAAGATGTTCCTTGAGTTTCAGTGCAATCCCCTAATGGCCACAAATTCAGAAAGGGTCTCTTCTTGTAGATGTCACGGTAGAGAAAAAACTCAGCTGTTAAGAAATACTAACCACCTACTGCATCCTGTGATAAGGCATTGTCCAGAAGCAGCTATAGCAAACACAGTAAACTTCCTTCTTACTGGGAAAGCTTGTTGGAATTCAAAGAATACAGCCGGCTTTGACTAGTAACCCAGCAGGCAGCAGGCCAGAGTGCTTCATTGTCTTCCTTTAAGGGCTTTTACTTTAAGACTTGGAAGAACCCCCACCTTATGCCCCACCCCCCACTGCCAAATAGGAAGTAGTTTAAATAAATAGTTTGTTTAAATTCTGTGTGTGTGTGTGTGTTGAAGACGGGTTCTCATCCATCCCGGGCTGTTTGGGCCCCTCCCTATTAATACAATCTAAAATTTAGTCTGAAAGTACTCTAGAAAATGAGTTCCTCTCCCCATTATCTGTCCATCTCTTGTAAGTGAGCAGTGAAATTCTTGTAAAACCTTTAATCAGATGATGGGAAAGATACTGGGAAGAGGCAGACGCAGAAGTGGGGCTCCTCCTGTGCCTGATTCACAGCCAAAGGTCCCCACTGGAGTCTGTAAGGCTCCCAAGAAAGCGGAGGAGATGGTATCAGCTTCTGAGATACTGTTTTGATTCAGAAAAGGTTGAGGTTGCATTCCTGCTAATGACTTGAAAACAGCATGACAGGGGCATAGTCGAATAAGAATAAATCCCTATGGGTGGATTCTTCTATCAATAAGGGCAGGAAAAAAATCTTTAATGAAATAGCCTCGCAAAATTGGAAGCATTAAGTGTGGTTTCTCCCATCCAAAGGCAATAGGAAGTGACGGGAATTTGCATTCTCACGCATGGTAATTACCGGGCTGCAGTGCAGTGTAGGCTCCTGTTCTCCTGTCTAAACCTTTCTAACACTTTCCCTCCTCTGTTTCCTCAGCACTGATGGCAGACTGTCTGCCTGCTTTCCTCAGCTCCGTCCTGCTCATCATCTCATTCCCTTCTGAAGGGCAATCTCATCCCTTTGGTTTGATCCGCCATCTCTCTAGGGAGATGTAACTTCCAAGTACGAGCGGCAGTCTCAAGAGATACACAGGGCCTCTAGCACCATGCTTCTCAACCTTCCTAATGCTGCAGCCCTTTAATACAGTTCCTCATGTTGTGGTGACCACCAACCATAAAATTATTTTCATTGTTACTTCACAAATGCAATTTTACTACTGTTATGAATTGTAATATAAACGTCTGTGTTTTCTGATGGTCTTAGGTGATCCCTGTGAGAGGGTCATTTGACTCCCCAAAGGGGCCATGGCCCACAGGTTGAGAACTACTAGTGCCCTAGAGGGTCATTCAGTGATTCCTTTGGAAGGCCACCTCCTGGCCTGTGATGGGTGAAGAGAATTCTCCCTGATCCCTGTCAGAGACCGCGCCTAGGACCATACAAAAATCTGCAGGTTCCTCAGATTTGACATGACAACCAAATGGGGTAGCACTCTGCACCAAACCTGGGAAACACTGGAGACATGAAGGACAGCAGGGCTGGAGAGGTGGCTCAGTGGTTAAGATGTGCACTGTGCACTCACTCTTATTACAGGGACCAGAGTTAGGTTCCCAGCACCCACACCTGGCAGCTCACAGCCACCTGGATCTCCATCTACAGGGGGTCCTTTGCCTCTCCTGACCTCTATGAGCACCTATACACACACTCTCTCTCTCTCTCTTTCTCTCTCTCTCTCTCTCTCTCTCTCTCTCTCACACACACACACACACACACACACACACACACTTAATAAAAACCTTTTATTGTTTTACAATAAAACTTTTTTTAGTCAAAGAAATCTAAATATTTCCTCCAGGAAAATAAATCCATCCCAAAAAAAGAGAGACTGGAATATCAAATGTCTGACTCTCTTGTGTATCAGGAACTCTGAACTCCACCAGAAGTAAGTGCTTCCCTACTTGAGGGAGGCCATCGGCAAGAACGGAACCAAGGGGGAGGAGCAGGAGGAGTCTATGTCCTGAGCTTCACTGAGATGGGGATGTAAGCATATGGCCTGCTGCATATAAGAACTGAGCACCATCAGCAAGCCAGAATATAAGGCTGGCAAGATGGCTCAGAGGGTAGAGTGCTTGTCATGTAAGTAAGGACCTGAGATTTGATCCCCAGAATGCACATAAAGCTGGGCGTGGTAGTGATATCATTCATCTGTAATCCCAGTGCTCCTGAGGGGAGATGGGAGGCAGCTACAACAGCATACTCAGTAGCAAAACAAGAAACCCTGTCACAAAAACATGTGAGGACTAATACCCAAGGTTGTCCTCTCACTTCCAAATGTGTGCCTAGACATGTATGTGCCTGTACTCACATCGAAGTGTGAGCTCATGAGCGCGCGCACACACACACACACACACACACACACACACACACACACACACACACATTAAAAGAGAGACAAAGCCAGAGCATAACTCCAGAGCAGCCTTGGGAAAGTCTGGGTCTGCGCAGCCAGGCACCCTCCTCATTACTAACTTTGCTTCCTTAACTGGGTCCAGACTGTCCCAACCCCACAGTGCTTCAACCACAGTAAAGGAGACCAAGTGTTGGTGAGACAGACTCCCCTAAGGCCATCTAGATGGACAGAGGGGAGGGGAGGGACAGAGGAAGGCCTAGCTAGGTTGGACCACTTTCTCTTCCCCTCAGCTTCAACTGATTCCTTCAGCTCTGAAGGCAGCACTGCTTGCGGGGAGAGGGGAGAGAATCACATGGCCCTCTTTGGTGACCAGCACGTTACCCCCCTTCAGTGACCAGTATGTGACCCTGAGGAGAAAGTTATTGACCCTCTTGTCCTTGTTTTCATTGATTTTGAAATTGAGAAATGAATATCTTCCTTGCTGGATGAGTGGAAGGAATATGAAATGAGATTTATGTCAATAGCCAGTATATTGATAATCAATCAATGTTATTCCCCTTCTGCCACCTAAACCCTGGGGTTGAGGCAAAGACAAAATAGAGTCTTAGCTGCTCTGCTGACTTATACACAGGTTTCTGCCCACTATAGAATCTGGATGGTAAGGTAGTCACTAATTTTCTACCTGCCTACAGTTAACTAACCATTCTCTGCTAAAAGCACCTGTCTGTGTATACATATGTTACATGCATTTGAGTGTAAACATGGAGGTGTATGCATGCTGTGGCATGTGTGTCAAGTCCAGAAGACAACCTTGAGCATTGGTCCTCACTGTCCACCTTGTTTAAGACAAGGTCTCTCTTTAGGTTTCCACTACTGTTTGTACTAGGCCAGTTGGCCCAAGAACTTGCAGAGATGCTCTTGTATCGGCCTCACATTGTGCAATAGGATCACTGGGTAGCATACATAGACCCATGCTACTACACTTGGCTTTTACATGGGTTTTAGGGGATTTGATCTTAGGACTCACACTTTCACGGCAAGCTCTTTGCCCACTGAGCCATTTCCCCAGTTCTCTGCTAAGAGCATTTTTCTTTTCCTTTGGGGAGCTTTACTCTTGACCATCCTCCCCTCCAAAGACAGACATCTAGTGAAGTAGTGGATAACCCGGGTCCTAGGGGCTGTTTTCAGCCCTGGTGAGTGTGGGATTCAAACCAGACAATGCAGAGGAAGCCTGGGACATGTGCTGGAAGCCCCGAAGAGCAGTTCTCTGCTGAGCTTGCTCAGTAAGAAAAATGCAAGTCTGTAAGCCATAGTTCATGACTTCCCTAACACAGGAGGACTGCCCCGAAGGTTCTCCTTAGCCAACGCAAACAGGGAAAGAAATCAAGGGAGCAAGATGTGAGGAGCAGGGTGCACACTTGTAATCCTAGCACTCAGGAGGCTAAAGCACAAGCATCATGGATCAGTCAAAGGCCATAAAGTCTACTTATAAACTTCAATCACAAGAGCTAGCACAATTTTTCTCCTGATTTTTTGAGATAAGATTTCATGTGGCCCATTGTAACCTCAAACTGTGTATGTAGCCAAGGATGAAGATAACCTTGAACTCCTGGTTCTCTTGACTTCACCTGCTGAGTGCCGAGACTATAGGTGCAAGTCACTACAGTTGGCTTTCTCTTGGCTTTGGTGGCGGCGGTGGTGGTGGCAGCGGTGGCAGCGGCAGTGGTGGTAATGGTTGTACTCTTGCTGAAGCCAAACTCTTGCTGAATACAGTTATCTTATGTATATGTCTGTACACATGTCCACATGTATATACTTGTGTGCAGGTGTATGTGCCCACCCATGTGTGTACCTGTAGAGACCAAAGAGTAACATTGAATGTCTTCCTCAACTTCCCCCCCACACACTATTTTTGAGACAGGGTCTCTTCACTACATCTGGAATCTCTTTTGGACTAGAGTGCCTGGCTAGCCAGTGCCAGGGATCTTTCCATGTCCACACCGTTGTACTTGGGTCAGCCATGCACAGCCTCACCTGGCTTTTTACCAGGTATCCAAACTCAGGTAGTCATGCTCGGATGACAAACACTTTCATCATCCAGCCGTCTGCCCAACCACAACTGAATATGCTTTTCTTTTACTTCTAGCTCTGAGTTCCAACTACGGAGATGATTTCAGCTCAGTGACACACAGGGGGGATTCATCAGTCAATGAAGGGCATACCGCTCAACCACTCGGGCGTACCTGGAACCCTCTCCAGCTCTAATAATATATACTTTCGCTCTCAGAGCACTGGGCAGGGAGGGCTGCTCCTTCATCACTCAACTGTATGGACTTTATCTAGTCAAAGTGGAATTTCTCTCCTTTCTCTTGACAAAAAAAGAAACTCGATCTTTCCCTTCTATAGGAAATCTATGCTTATGTATTTGTTTCCTGCTACAGAAACTAGCTACCCCTTCTCCTATCTCATTTATGTTGGAAGCAGGGGTCAGAAAACACACCAGAGGAGGCTTTGCTGCTTGAGTAAGGAGGAAGCTGAAGACAAGGGCCCAGCCAACACCTTCGCAGGCTGAGTCCTCCGGGCTGAAGCCAGTTCTCTCAGTCCCTAAAGCGGTACAAGACACCAATGCCTCTCCATGACCTTACACATGGTCAAAGGAAGCTATGGGTTGATTTACCGTTAAGCATTTACCAAAATGCCTTTGGAGGCTGGCAACTTTGCATTCTGTTGTGCTGTGTCCTAACCAACAGTGTGACTTTGGGGACTTAACCATTCTGGACTTTGCTTGATCATTATGAAAATTAGGGGGCTGAACTAAGAGGCCCATAAAATCTCAGAAGTTTATGAACCTGAGAGAGCACAGGCAGATAGAAAGCTGGGTCAGCATCAAAGGAAGGAAGAATCTACTCACTATTGGCCTCTGAAGGTGAACACCCTTGAACATGCAGGCAGAGAAGGTTTTGACAGTGCTGCCAAGCCGTACATCCTCCATCTTCATTTTCATCCTTCTAGAAGCATTTGCCTTTGCCTTTGAATTTGCCTTCCAAAATTATATGAGTTATTTTTCCCACTGCTGTGACAAGAAGCAGTTCAAGGGGGCAGGGGATGTTCGTTCTGCCTTACAGTTGAGAGAATACTGTCCATCATGGCAAGGAAGGCATGGCAGCAGGGACAAGAGACTGGCCGGTCACATTGTATAAATAACCGGAAAACAGAGATTAAAAGTAAACAGGAAATGGGGCTGGGTTCCAAGGGCCACTCCCAGTGAACCACTTCCTCCAAAAACCCCTCTACCTCTCAAACATTCACATCCTCCCCAAGCATTGCCGCCATCTGGGGACCAAGCGTTCAAACACATGAGCCTATGGAGGTCCTTTCACATCAGCTGCAGCACAGATCTTTGTGAAATGGGGGACACCCTACCTCTAGGCTGCTGATGTTTGCCTGGCTTCTGCTTCATAATGCTTGGCCCAGTTTATTTATTTACCTTCCCACTTTTACTCTCCAAATTGATCCGGAATCAACAAAGGACTCTCAGCATATAGAAAACATCCCCGCAAAACAAGCAAAATGCAGATGATCCAGCAGGGGAAAACACAGAATATGTGAGCAGGCAGTAGACAGGAGTCTGTCCAAATGGCTAATACCCAGACACAAGATAGCTGTGATCACAAGTTGCCAGAGTCACAGTAAAACTCTCCAGAAGGCTAGGAAGATGGCTCAGTGGGTAGAGTGCTGGTCTTAAAAGCATGAGAACCTGGGTTCAATCCCCAAGCCCATTCTATTTTGATAAAACTAGGTATGAAGGGACATGTTTGTAGTCCCAATGGTGGGAAGGCAGGATCTTGAGGGCTTCCTAGCCAGCTGAATGAGCTAGCCTGCTTGACAAGTTTCAATCCAGTGAGAGGCTCTGTCTCTAAAGGACAGGTAGATGGTGCCTGAGGAATGACTCCCAAGGTTGTCCTCTAACTTCCACACACACATACCAGCACACACATCTTCACACGAACACACACATAGTCTCTCTTGTGCCCATGCTACCTCTTTCTGCTTTCCATCCTCTACCCACGACAGATGAGGGACAGAAGAGCACGCTCATATTAGGGGCAATGTAGACCCAGCATCCTTAGGGTGCCTGAGCATTAGAACCCAAGCATGCTCCCTGTTCCTTGGTATTCTGTGGATATAGCTAGAAGCCTTCTTGCTATTAGAGCAAGGAAACCCAAAGGTCACAGTGAATGGATTAACTTCTCCAAGATCTCCTTTGGGGTTTTACAGTCACAGTCTTCACAGTGACCTTGGAAAGCAGGCATCCTTAAATCCACTTAACATGGGAGATGGAGCCCAAATATCAGTTAGACAGTCTGGAGTCCGAGTCGGATGCTAAATCTTACTGTCATTGTTCTCTTTACCCATGTCATCTCTTGATGGCCAGACATGCACCCTAAACAACAACTTGGCAAGTATTAGCATGGAAAGTCTTGTGTACATGCCTGAAAGATGACAAGAAACCCTCAGGCACTGGCTATCCCACAAAAACCTCCTAAGGAGCTAATTGGAAAACAAAGAGAAGCAGGACTTGGCCAAACTCTGTCATGGACATCATCTGTGTGGTCCACTCAGACCATCAGGAGCAGTAGCTCCAGAAATGGCTTCATGACACAGTCCTTCAGAGGGATACTGCTGACAATTTTATCTACCTACTAACTTCCCCTTTGAGGGACACTGCGTTAATGAGCTAAGGAATTCGCCTAAGCTCCTGGGCCAGCTTTCATCACTGATGGTTCTGGGCAGGAGAAAGGAATTTGGGAAACTTTCATTGGTCCAGGTTGTGGGGGCCAAACATGTGCCAAGCAGGTGGCTGCAGCTGAAGGAAACTGACCCAGGCGAGGCTGGCAGAACAGAATTTATAGCTTTCCCTGGAAAGCAGAAAGGAAAAGAAAAAGAAAGAAAGAAAGAAAGAAAGAAAGAAAGAAAGAAAGAAAGAAAGAAAGAAAGAAAGAGAGGGGGAGGGAGGGAGGGAGGGAAATAAGGAAGGAAGGATGAAAAAAGAAAGAAAAGAAACTACACACCAAAAAGAAAGAAGAAGAAGAAAACCCCCAAAACTTAAAACAAACAAACATACAAAATGGGAAGGTGATTGTTTGAGTTAAATAGGACACACAGATGAAGGAGAAGGGGGAAGAGAGGAGTGTAGAGAGGGGATCTAGGGAAACACTAAGTGGACAGTGAAGTCATGCTACAGAAGGTGACTTTCTTGTGTGTGACACACACGTGGTCTATTGGGCACGTGTCAGTTAACACGGGTTACCAGCTTGACAGGATGTAGTATCACCTAAGAGACAAGCTCCTTGGCACGTCTGTGAAGAAGCATCTATACTTCCTTCAGTCAGAAAATAAGGCTCTCTTGAATGTGGGTGACCCCGTCCCATGGGCTGGGGTCCTAGACTGAATTAAAAGGAGAAAATGAGTCAGTCACACCCGTGAGCCTCTGCTTCCTGACTGTGGAGACAGCCACACTCCAGGCACCATGCTTTCCTTGTCGTGACGGATTTTCCTGTGATCCATGAGCTGAAAGAAACCGCTCTCCCTTATGTTTGCCTTTTCTTTTCAGGCATCTGACGACAGCAGTGATAAAAGTAACGAACACTAGGGAAAGAGTTAAGAAGGGAAGTGTGGGCAGCGTCGTTCCCATTCCCAGTGACCCTGGGGACACAGTGTGGCCACTGAGATGGAGGCAGCAGTGAAAGCAGGGAAGGTAGGAAGAATAGTCTGGTGGATAATTGGATGCCATTCCTCATTTTGTTTCTTGCATGATAGCGCCACCAACTAAGAGCCATGAAACGCTCCCCCATAGAGCTTCAGAGAAACATCCTGTATATGGAGCCTCATGGCAGGAATCTGGAGAGTCACCGTGTAGGGGCCCGAGGCCTCCAGAGTATGGACTGGACTGTATTGGTGTTTAGCATCTATCAAGCCAAGAAAAAATTTCTGGTGAGCTGGCAGCAAGCACAAATTTCCAGACTCTACTTCTTCATATGTCTGTATACTGTGCAGGCTTATTCTAGTCCACTATTCAGATGCCACCTGCTTACTAAGCACACCTACTCCAGTTAACCTAGACAAGTGCATTGCAGGCTCCACGAAGCTCAAGGGCAAGTATCTCTGATTTCTGTCCCAAACTAAAGCAGCAAATAAAAACGGAATCCTGATGTTCCTACATACTGGTTCCAGGATGGAGTTTCTATGCTCCTGCATACTGGTTCCAGGATTGAGTTCCTATGCTCCTGCATACTGGTTCCAAGATGGAGTTCCTGTGCTCCTGCATACTGGTTCCAGGATGGAGTCTCTGTTCTCCTGCATACTGGTTCCAGGATGGAGTCTCTGTGCTCCTGCATACTGGTTCCAGGATGGAGTCTCTGTGCTCCTGCATACTGGTTCCAGGATGGAGTCTCTGTGCTCCTGCATACTGGTTCCAGGATGGAGTCTCTGTGCTCCTGCATACTGGTTCCAGGATGGAGTCTCTGTGCTCCTGCATACTGGTTCCAGGATGGAGTCTCTGTGCTCCTGCATACTGGTTCTAGGAAGGAGTTTCTGTGCTCCTACATACTGGTTCTAGGACTATTATTACCCTTGGCCTTGCACCTACCTTCTAAACCCACCTTTACCCACCATTCCCTGAGGACCTTCACAGCCATTGGACATCAGCACAACATTAAGTGAAGTTGGCAATTAAAGGTCCTGGGGGAAGCACTGAGAATGGAGATGGATAGAGATAGGATGGGAGATGGTGGTGAAGCCCAGCCAGCCTCTGCCTATGCTGCAGTTTGATCATATGGAAAGGCACTCTGTAGGCTCTTGCCACACTGATGGAGTGATCCACAGCCAGCCCAGCCCCATCCCTTCCCTCCAGCCACGGCTTTAATTTCTCTGGGTTTCTTGGCACTCACACAAGAAGCATCTGTGTGCTTAACACTTCTTTACTCTTTGTCCCCATTTAGTCATAATAGAAGTCGTGTTCTCAATCTATTGTCACATTTACGATCGAGAAAGCCCTAATTCCCTGCAATAATCTTAAGTGACAATTCAAGGCTAAATGTGCTTTAATGTTTTGTAATGCTCCTCAGACAACATCTCAAAATTATAATACAGCCCCTGAAATTACTAGTCTGAGCAAAAGAGGGAATGAACAACTTGAAATTGAAATGAAAATCTAGCAAATTGATATGGGGTTGAGATGACAAGGTTCAGTAAATTTCAGTGATGGAAGGGGGGGCTGCTGGGATGACCTCTGTCAGCTGGCCAGGCGGCCTGACCAGTGGAACAGCCATTTGTCTCTGAAGTGTCTTCTGTTTTCATTTTGCCTATGAATCAGGGAGAGAAGCTCGCGACATCTCCCCTGGCTTTCCTATGTGTAGAGAGGAATGGGATGAGCTTACGGGAACCAACCCCACAGACCAAAGAATTTCAAAGAAGGATCCCAAAAAGGAGAATAGAGAGAAGCCAAAAAGTATTTGCGACAAGATGGGAGAGATGGCTCAGGGGTTAAGAGTTCCTGTTGCTCTGCCAGAGAACTCAAATTCAGCTCCCAGCACCCATGCTGGGTGTATCAAAATCACCTGTGACATCAGATCAGCCCTCATGTCATGTGTATCAAAACCACCTGTGACATCAGATCCGGACCCATGTCAGCCGTATCAAATCTGCCTGTGACATCAGATCAGCACCCATGTCATGAGTATCAAATCCTCCTGTGACATCAGATCCGCACCCATGTCATGTGTATCAAATCCTCCTGTGACATCAGATCCGCACCTGTGTCATGTGTATCAAAACCGCCTGTGACATCAGATCCTCACCCATGTCATGTGTATCAAAACCGCCTGTGACATCAGATCCGGACCCATGTCAGCCGTATCAAATCTGCCTGTGACATTAGATCAGCACCCATGTCAGCTGTATCAAAACCGCCTGTGACATCAGATCAGCACCCTTGTCATGTGTATCAAATCTGCCTGTGACATCGGATCCACACCCATGTCAGCTGTATCAAAGCCGCCTGTGACATCAGATCAGCACTCATGTTGGGTGTATCAAAATCTCCTGTGACATCAGATGCCAGGGTGATGCATTTTGGGCACTTGCACAAACATGGTGTGTATATACAAACATAGACACATATATGATTAAAAATTAGATTAAATTAAAAGAAGTATTTGAACCAGAGCAGCCTGCCTCTTGCTTTTAGGGGTAGTTGTATGTGGTCCTCCAGCTTTGGTAAATGCTTACTGTAGATCTGACTGCCTCATTTCTTCCCTGCATTTGACAGAAGAACACGAGAAGATTCAACACTCTAAAAGACTTATTTATGCAGAGGAAGCTGTCTGACCTATATTTGAATTCAAGCCTAGATTCTAATCTTAAGAACTTAATCTGATTTTTTTAAAGAGAGGGTTTCATAATGTCACCCTGGCTGGCCTTGAACTTGCTGTCTATTCTAGGCTGGCCATGAACTCGTAGACCCCTCCCTGCCTCTTCCTCCTGAGTACCTAGACTGTAGGCAAGCACTAACATACCTGACTCTTACATCTGAATTTTAAAAACATATTTAAATATAAGTCTTTGGTAAAATTATTAATAATAACCCAGAGAACAAATGAGATTAAGCAGAGAAGGCATTTCCCATAAGTAAAAGGCTCCTGGGAATGTATATGGAGACCACAATTAAATTTTTAAAGGATTGTTGAAATACAATAATAATGAGGTTCGGGGTGAAGTGAAGGAGAACTATTCCCAATCTGCCTTTGCTGAGGAAACCCGTTCAGCCTCCTGAAGACAGTTTTGTAGTGGCCTCCAAAGCCCATAGGCACATACGGTGTGCTCCCAGATCTCCATTTCTGGGATGCAAAGCCATAAAAAAGCTACTAGAATATGAAAATTTTTTAAAGTACAAAGAAGTTCACCGCCAGGAAAAATTAATACACTTCAAATATCTATCAGCAGAGGGTACTTAATCATTAGAGTATATCCTTACATAACTGTTAAACAAATGAGCCAGCTCTGTATTTGCTGACATGGACCCAAGGCTACACTGTGCTATTAAGGAAAAAGAAGAACCCACTGAACACAGGCATCATTTGACCACACTATTGGAAAAACTGAAGAGGGCTGGAGAGATGGCTCAGAGGACACAGCCACTTGCTGCCGAGCCAATGACCTGAGTTCAGCTCCTGGGACCCACAAGACTGAAGAAGAGAACTACTGACTCCCACAAGCTGTCCTCTGGCTTTCACATGTATGTGCCTACACACACCTACACACAAACGTAACTTAATTAAAAAGGGAGAAAGATGAGCTAGAGGAACGTGCGGTGGCTGGGTGTGTGCCTATGCAGGTGTTTTCCTTACAGAAACATCTTTAAGAAAGGGTATCAATCAAACTCAGCCTTAGACACCATGGCCGAGTAAAGCTCAGAGTGGAGAAGGAAGTCTCCATTTCTTTCTGTATAACTTCCAGCTGCTTGGATTCTTTCAAAGCAGCTCTTGGACCAATGCAGCATTTCCTGTGAAGCCAGTGAGAGAAATCCCAGCCTTGTACATGGAAAACACTGGGGCAAATGAGCCTCCAGGGAGCTCACGCCTGAGCAGTGACTGAGCCCAAAGACAGACAGACAGTGCTGCAGCAGGAGACCCCACAGATCCCATAAAGAAAACTCCACAGCAGACAGAGGGAGAGAGGAAAAAGCGCAATTTGCCAGCAAGGTAGCCAGGGATGGGCTGAACAAAGTTTCTAGGGGAGGCCATGGGTCCTGAGGAGGAGGGAGGATTTTGCTGGTGATAGTGGAAGAGAGACCATGAGCAGAGAGAGTACAAAGAGAAAGGCTGGTGGGTAGAGTGCTTGCCACACAAGCATGAGGACCTGAATTTGAATCCTCAGCATACATATAAAAAGCCAGATGTGGTGAAACACAGCTGTAACTCTGGGACTGCAAAAGCAGAGACGGCAGGGTTCCAGAGGCTTGTTGGCCAAGGCTCAGTCAGTGAGAGACCCTTTGGAGAAGACACTCAAGGTGTTCCTTTGACCTCCACATATGGACATAGGTACATGTTCACCTGCACATACACATACATACACATGAACATATATGCAAGCATACACTACATATGTGCATTCACATATATACACAAAACAAATGAATGAATGAATGAATGAATGAACTACTGACAGGATACGGACTGAGATTTCTTCCAGTAAGGAACAGGGGCTGTTTGTCAGTGTGCCAGGCACTGGACACAGACAAGAATCTTCATAGGGGTTAGTTGTAAAATGCTTAGTGGAGGTGTCAACACCACCGTTGTATATCACTGGAGAGAAAAGCAAGGTCAGGGAGATGGTTCAGTGAGTAAAGCTCTAAACCGAGAGTCAGATTCCCAGAACCCATGTAAAGACAGGGTAGCTGTGCCAGCCTGCCTCTAATTCCAGCCTCAGAATGCAGAGACAGCATTGGTGAGACTAGCTAAATCAGTGAGCTCTGTGTTTGATTGAGAGAGCCTGCCTCAAGAAATTAGAAGGAACAATTAGGAAAAGGACTGATAGCAACCAGGGACCTCCACATGCTTGTGCAACCATACACATGCCCACACATGTGAACACACATGTATACATGGGCCCACACCCACACATGTATATGAAAGAAGAAAAGACAATAAAAAGATTGTGGGTGAGAAGTGATAACCAAGGCTGTCCTCTGACATCCACACACACACACTGTGGCATGTGTCAGCACTCACAGATGCTCAAGGAACATACAAACACATTAATAGCTTAAACAAATTAAAGAAAAATTTACCAGCTTAGATAGCAAAGGAAGCATCTTACTCAAAGTTAGGAAACTCAACAGTATAAACTTTTAAATTTTCCCCCACTTTGACTTAAAACCAAAAAGAACCCCAGCCTGTATCTCACAGACATTTGCAAGCTGACTCTAAAGTGCACACAGAAATGCAAAGAACCGAATGGCCAAAGTGATCCTGAAGATGGGCAGCAACCACAAATTGCTTTTGCCCCGACGATCGGACCTACCATAAAGTTACGGTTGCTAGAATTTGTGTGATAGGAACATAAGAATCATCAAACTGACCAATGTATCAGGATCCTGAATGACAGATACTGTGTTAGCTGGTGTTGTCAGCAAGATGGAGTCGACAGTTGTATGGGAGATAAACTTCTGGGCATACCTGTTGGGAATTTCCTTAATTGCATTAACTGAGGTGGGGAGACCCACCCACTGGGTGGTGCCCTTTCCCTGGCTGGGAGTCTCCACTGTTTAGATATAGAAAGGGAGCCAGGCAGCAGCTTGCCTTCAACCATTCCTCTGTTTCCTGAATATGGATGTCATGTGATCAACCACTTCAAGCTCTTGTTGTCTTGGCTTTCCCCCCATGATGAACTGTACATTGACTTGTGAGCTAGAACTGAACTCTTTCTCCTTTAAGTTGCTTTAGTTGGTATATTTTAAGCAGGACAGGACAAGAAATCAGGATAAAATTCTATACATAGAAGCTTATCTGATTTACGACAAAAGAGGCATCTCAGAGAAGATAAAGAAAGTGCTTCACCATAGGGTTCTTGATTAACTGGATTACAAAATAACAGAGGTAAACTTTGACCCGCTCGGGGAAATGTGCAAAAGCCAGCTCTGGGAAGACCAAGATGGCAGTGTGAAAGGGCTCTTGTAGAGGCAGCATCAAAGAACTCCTCCCTGCTTTGAAACAAGCAACAATTTCCTTGCAAGAACTGATTAAAGCACACCCTGGATAAAACTCTGAGGTCGGAAAATTAAAAATGCATCCCCACATCACCAAGGAAGCAATCAATCAAGCCTCAGGCAGGTGGGTGAGGTGGGTCAGGGGAGCAGAAATCAGGCTCGGTAGCAATGCCCAGGCCCAGGGGGAGTTCTGAGATGGAGCGCCAACACTGGCTTCTGGAGGACAGAGAGCTGAAGAGGGTCAGACAGTGTGGGGCTGGGGCGTTTGACTCTTAGGCTTTGAAAGACTGAACTTAGTTCCCCATGCTCACACAACAAGCATTTTACCCACAGAGCTGTCTCCTCAGCAGCCCTCTCCAGTTGTTTTCATTTAATAATTTCAGTCCTAGCTGGTGCAGAGTCAGGGCTCCGCCATCCAGAATCCACCATGGAGGGAGACATTGTCAGATAAAGGTTTTTGGAGCTTGGAGCATTGTCTTGGAAGATGTCTCTGTTTTTCAAGCGGATTGTTAGGGCTTTCTTTACCTCAGAACAGGAGAAAATGTGACTCCGAGCACAATAGTGCATGGAGATGCTTAATGGACTTAGGCTGAAATGCACAAAAGACCAGGGTTCTGGGTTGATTTCTCACCTGAGCTTGCACTTACTCTGTTGCTTGGAGACAGAAAGACGAGCCCAGTGATTGAGTGATTGACGGCTTCTGAGGATGGTGTTGGGAACAGGGCTTTCCATGAGCTGTTCTCAGCATGGCAGCTTGGCCTCTATCTTCACCCTCTGGTCAAGTAAAGAAACCTAATCTAGAGCAGTCTTTTTCTGCAGTCTTTAAGATTGGGAGGGGCGAATAAAGAAGGAGGGGGGCAAGGTGAGGGAAGGGAGAGAGGAAAGAGAAAAGGGAGAGAAGAGGGGAGGGGAATAGAAGGGAAAGCTCAGTCAGTAAACTGTGCCGTACAGGTGTAAACACCCAAATTCCATTCTCAGTGCTTAGCCAGGGAGAGGAAGTTTACCAGGGTTCAGGGGCCAGCCAGCCCCGCCTAACTGGCAAGTCCCAGGTCCCAGTTAGAGACCCTATCTTAAAGACTCCTCAGGAATGACCCCTGAGATCAACTTCTAGCCTTCAAACAGAAGCACACATATGTGCACCCACATAAACACAAAACTAAAAATCAAAGTTCTGCAGCGCAACTGTTGGTGGCAAGAAGGAAATGGCAGATTCTCTGATCCCTTGTTCTTCTGTGGGGGAATGAGGAGAGAGGAGAGAGGGAAGGGAGGATAAGACAGGACAGCACAGGGAAGGAGAGTAGACAGTAGAGTTGCTTCAGAAGGCTTGAAGACTTCAGAATCCCGCAGTCCATCTGTGACAAGGGAATAGATCCTGTGGCTCATTGTTCCACAGCGAGTCTACATTCTCACCTCCTAGAAATCAGTGGGGATTCCCATGTGTCTGACCAATGGACCAGAGATAGGGGTGACTGTGTCTTCAGCCATCCCAACTCTGGAAATGCCCCTCACCGACCACTCCACCCCCTTCCTGATCGTATGACCTGGTGGCTTTGAAGAACCCTAGCTGTCTCAGGAACCCTCCACTCTGGATTCCACAAGAGTGACGACGAATCTTCTACCAGATCGTCTCGTGTGGCTTGTCATGTGATCAGGCAGTTAGTGCTGTCTTAACTGGTACGGGATGGCCTAGTGTGAGGACTATGTATAGGAACCTTGGATGATCTGACAGCTGCGGTGGTGAATCCCTGACCATCCTGGATGAGTTAGCACTGAATAAAAGGAAACAAATCTCAGGGAGCAGAGAAATGCCTAGAGCCTCTCATGCTGAGAGCAGCGACCAGAGGGCAGTGAGGTCCCCAGGCCATCAGCCAAGGGATGGCCAGACAGGTAATCAGATAGTCCCTGCATATGTCTCTTTTCTCAGGCTGTGACAAAATGCCTGAAAAAGCAACTTAAAGTTTGCTTGGCTCAAAGTTTGAAGATTCAGTTCATCGTGGTGGGGGAGTCATGGAGGCAGGGATGGTAGCTGATCACATCATGCCTAAAGTCAGGGAGCAGACAGAGATAAATGCTGCACTTCATCCTTTTTATTCAGACCAGGACAGTAGTCCAAGGAACGGTACCACCCTCATTCAGGGTGGGTCTTCCCCCACTCAGTTATCCCAGTCTAGAAACCCCATTACAGTAATCCCAAGAAGCTTGTCTCCTAGGTGATAGACGCTTTTGAGCTGACACCATTAAACATCACAAATACCATGCATGCAATCCAGCTGTCATGGAATCGGTTAGAAAGTTAAGAATTGCTGATAAAGAATCACTAGGCAAGCGGTGTTTGTAGCAAGTCACGGGTGCCAGGTAGAGATGTGGGTGGAAAGGGTACTGCAAGATGAAGGAGTAGGGTTTTACATTCAAGTATAAAACCCAAAGACCCATGTGGCTCGGGAGGAGCCAGGAAAGTACTAGAGTAGGGGTTTAGGAACAAGACCAGCAATGATTGGCCTTCAGCACAGGCCAAAGACTGCAACCCCTCCTCTACCTGCTGGGTACTGAGCAGGGAGGACTTGGATCCAGAGGCCTTGTTTTGAGTGTATTAGAGACAGAAAGGAGAAGAGGGTACTGAGCAGGGAGGACTTGGATCCAGAGGACTTGTTTTGAGTATATTAGAGACAGAAAGGAAAAGAGGCTACATGAGTGAAGAGTGATGGAAGAGTCCCAGTTGGAAGGGGGTATAAGAACAAAGGAGAGGAAGATAAAATCACAAGAAGCCCAGAGCCTTAAAGCCTTCAGCATCAGAAGCAGCCCCTGCTGGAAAGAGAATGTAAGAGTCCCAGAATCCATGCCTAGAGGTAGACTTGGAGTGTTTGAGAACATTGACCTTAGGCTTAGGATGTAGCTCGTTTGGTAGAATGCTTGCCTAGAATGCATGAGGTTCTGGGTTTAACACCCCATATCATACAAAACCCAGATTGGTGGCACACACCTGTAGTCCCCGCCCTTGGGAAGGAAGATTGTGAGCTCAAAGACATCCTCAGCTAAGTCATCCGCAGCAACATGAGATCCTGTCTTAGAAAGAAAGAAACAATCAACTTTAACTTAAAGCCTGTTATCTCAATGTACAGTCTCAGCATCAAGGAGACTGAGGCAGGAAAATAGTGAGTTCAAAGCCAGCATAACCCAAAGTTAGCAAAACTCTAACTAGAAGGACAAAAATCCCCAAAGCTTTCCAAAGAAAGGACAGAAAAAAACCCAGCTTTTTAAAAAATAAAATAAAATAAAATAAAAAATCACAGAGCACTGATTTGAGAAGGAAACTTGGCCTGAGTTTGAAGGTGACCATACCTTTCTCCTGACATCTCTAGCATCTGTTTCCAAATATACCATCCTCTCATTGTGCTGCCTGGGCAGAAGAATGTAGCCTACAACCCTGTGCACTGTAAGCACTCAAGAACGAGCTGCTCTCGGGGTTCTGGCCAGGACTAAGGATAAGCAACTGACCTGACAAGAGGCCAGGAGGGTACGAGAGCAATGGAGACAAACAAGCCTGCCTTCTCCAGTCCTCTTCCAATTCCTGTCACCTCACACCACCTCTACCAAGGCCGGCATCCTCCCAGATGCTGTAATGTGTTCTATCCAGGGCCTGCATCCTCCCAGATGCTGTAATGTGTTCTATCCAGGGCCTGCATCCTCCCAGATGCTGTAATGTGTTCTATCCAGGGCCTGCATCCTCCCAGATGCTGCAATGTGCTCTGTCCAGGGCCTGCATCCTCCCAGCTGCTGCAATGTGCTCTGTCCAGGGCCTGCATCCTCCCAGCTGCTGCAATGTGCTCTGTCCAGGGCCTGCATCCTCCCAGATGCTGCAATGTGCTCTGTCCAGGGCCTGCATCCTCCCAG